>JANEHU010000337.1:0-123456 GCA_027563435.1 Nasonovia ribisnigri | reverse complement strand
AATTTAATCTACCATAGTCCGAGGTCCACCCCACCCCCTAATATACAGCAGAGCGATACCCACTTACCCGCTTTTTTTTTTGTGATTGTTAAACGTAGCTTTGTAAGTACAAAATTTTCAATTAAAAATAATTTACAATATTATTGAATAGAAAAAAATCAATTTTTAAAAAAAATATCAAATATGCATTAGGTATATGTATAAAAAACAAACATTAATGAAAATCGACGAAATATTCAATAAAATATTCATTTTTAGATTTAAATTTTGTAGGGCCTTGGTGATTATTTTGTATTATAAAATATTAGTGATGTGGATTTTAGGTAAAAAAATGTGTTGGTAATTTATCGAGTAAATTTACTAAATTTACAGTAAAATTGGTAAATTTTTATTAAAAATTCAATTTATAGTGTACCTATTGAATTTTTTACAATATTATCTAAAGAAGGCAAGACAAGTAGAAAATGGAGCATTAGTATCTAATCCTTTTATTTAAAATAACATTTAATAATTAGGTAGTATTTCATATTCTTGGTTTAAATTGAAATAATTAATAAAGACGTATAACAAATAAAAAACAACTTATCGGTCGTTATCATTTTATAAAAATCCTGATTTGTTCTATAATCCTAATATCTTGATAAAAAATATAAAAACATACAAATTAAGTGGTCTCTCAACTTTTTGAACGGTAAAAAAATGTAAATCATAATTTATTTTTTGCAAATGTACGAGACACACACTATAAAATATATGAATATGTAAGTAAATTAAGTAATATTCATAAAATAATAAAACTACTATACCAATATAGGTAGTTAAAATTTAAAATATGCTCTATAAAATGTTTAGTCAATGAAGCAAAAAAAAGGTGGCAAAACTTAAGGGATCAGTTTAAAAAAGAACTAAAAAAAGTAAAAAAACCGAAGTCAGGATCGTCACAAGATGGCCTAGAAAAATACCACGGTAAATGGTCGTATTTTATGTCTATGCAATTTTTGAAAGACATAGAGACACCCAGAAAAACGTCAGGTACATTTTCTAACGATGACGACGAAGATATTGAGATAGGGCATTCATACGAACACAAGTCAGATTCAAATGAAGAACCAGAAGATGAGGATGATATCGATAAGGAAATGACACATAGTTTTGAAGGTATGGATTCGCTATTAGCTCAGACTGACGTACAAACACAAGTTATAAGAAACAATTCTCCTATAAACGAATTAAATAACTCAAAAACAAAAACTAGTGGACAAAAAAAAAATAAAAAAAAGGAAGATGAAGTAAGTTTCGAACAACAATTACTGCAATTAGAAAAAACAAAAATTGAAGCTTTTATTGACTCATCGCGGAATGCAGTAAAAGATGATGGGGACATGTACTTTTTAAAATCAATTCACCCTTATTTCGGTAACATGACTCCACTTCAAAAATTGAGAGTAAGGACTCAAATTCAAGAAGTCATTATGAGAGAATTATCTGTACCATCATCTCAATCTATGAATAACAATTTAACTTATCCTTATCAATCATATCCAATATCTGTACAACCCATGCAATCATCACAGACTATTCCATTCCAACCGATTCATCATCCTATGCAAGCTTTAGCGACTGAACAGTCTTTACCACTACATACTGATCCACCAAATTATAATTAATATTTTTTTAATAATATGGTAATTATATTAATATTTTGTAAATACTTTTTTGAGTTTTTAAAAACAGTATTAATTACACATTACACACAGTAATATTTTTTATTTATCAATACATAGGTGAGATACCTACATTAGTTTTTTTTTTTTTTTTTATTGAGCTTAAGGCCATTAGCTGTTTTTTTTTTTTTTTTGTTTGTTGGTTGTTTTTTTTTGTAGGGGGAGGAACGGTTAGTAACGATTAGTTGAAACACGTTTTTTTTGTATGTGTGGCAAGGATTCGTTGCTAAAAATCCCGGCTGGTCACCCATCCGGGAACTAGCAACGCCGGCCGATACGTACACTCAGAGCGTTTCCGCAGTTGAGTGTACGCACCGCGCCACACCAAGCCACCTACATCAGTTTATGTCCTAATAAACTATTTAAAAGTTACATAATATTTTTTATTTACTAATAAAATAATATAATTTTTACTTATCAAAAGATATTGTTTTTTATTTCTATTTGTATTATTTTGAATTTAATAAAAGTAACTTCATAATATTATTTTAATGTCTTTAATAAAATAAAAATGTTTAAAAGACCTAATATGTGTTGTATATTTTATGTGTTAGTTATAAAATAATTTTAAATTTAAATAACAATACCTACTTGCATATTATAGTACATCACATTTTTATTACAACTCAATATTATATGTTATTATTATAATTATTATCATAATTTATAATTTGTTGTCTATGTTATACCTTATAGTTATCAACAGTCGTTCTTCAACAGAAATTGGATCTTGAAAATTTGAGTACTCTTTTTGACAAATTGGTGTTATATGCTGAGCAATGTAGTCAAATGTGTCTGTATTCATTCTTGTATATGCACGAAACATTATTTTATCTGCTCGTAATTGTGGATACAGTTGATGAAATTCTCCAAATATAAATCTATCTTTATAAATAACATTTGGAGAAGATCTTTTAGTTTTTTTACCCATTTTAAATATTTTATACTTCAAATAAGTATTTTCTGTTAAGAGTAAGCCTCGCTGTTCTTGAATTAACGACATAATAATATAGTAAATTATAATTAATTATTCACAAACTGTAAAAATCTAAATAATAACCTGACACGCATGATATTGATACTTGTCAGCACGAATGCACGATAGGTACTGTGTGTAAAAGTAAGTTGTACTTGTTATAAAAAAAAATAATCAAGAAATCGTATTCGTTTTCCCGCGTATTTGAATGCATCAATTTTGCCATTGTTGCGGGTACTAGAATTGGGTGTGGTGCGGTGAAACATCGCACCGTCTTCTCGTATTGCGTGCACGCACCAGCTAGGACATACCGTTATACGATGACAGCGGGTAACGAAAATAGTAACGCAAGTCGTTCCGATAACGAAACCGTAGCAGTCGCAGCGACGACAGCTGCGCTCGATAGACACGTTATGTTATACACAGTGGTGTTTTGGAGGGTATACGCGGGTATACGACGTATACCCGTGAACCAACTTGGTGATTTAGCGTATACCTTATAAAAGTAACGGCAATACGCACGTATACGCACGTATACGCTCGTATACCTACTTCATAAACAGAAAAAAATCCATAGGGCATAGTTTATTTTTAGAAAATTTGTTATTGGTAGGTTAATAATAAAATTGATAATTGATTATTATTTATAGCTATCGATTATCATCTAGCTATTGCTATATTCATTAGGTATCAAATTATAATAATATATCTACAAGCGGCCGTTGATGTTTCTATACAAGAATATACTAGAATACTAGATAGTGTGGCGAGTGCTATTCCGAGAGCTGACGTCCTGCAGCATTGCTCATCTTCCGTTATTATTTATTTTACATTTTGTTTCCTGTAATATTTTTTTTTTGTGACTTGTGAAGTGAAGTGTTAAGTGTTGAAAATATGGATTCTACACACTCGAAAGAAAAAAACACTTTATTTTCTTATTTTTCAACAAATAAGATAATTATTTTCCCAATAAAACTACCATGGCTACTGAATATACCTATGTAGACTTATTAGGGACAATATGTGGATAATTTATTGAACATCGAGTTAACAATAAAAAGTTTTTTTTTTGCATACTTGAGAATAGTTTTAGTGTCAGCTTATTTAGCTTTTTTTGTTAATAGTGAGAAAAAATACTATTTATTTAAATTTTAAATTGTTATAATTCTTTTTAATATTATGGTAAATAAAAACACCTGAACAAAATTATTTTAAACCATTTACTTTACTATAATTTAAATATATCAAAGGAATATTGGTTTTTTTATGTTACAATATATTGGTATATTGTATAATATTATTATTTTATAGGTATGTGTATTGTCTTAGCTGTATATTATAAAATCTATGCTATAGTGCCATATTTTGTCAACATAATAAAACTTTTCAAGATTTATCTCACCATTATTAAAATACCTATAAGTATTCTAAAAGAATACCATTTGTTAATTTGTATTATCTTTAATTATTTTAAATCTAAGATTATTTTCAACACCTACAAGTATTACTCAAGTGTATTGTGTATTGTACAATGTATATTTTACTTGTGCATTTTTTATAATATTTGTATAAAAAGAAAATTCATATACCTACCTACCTATTTATATTACCTACCTATATTCATTGTTTATTATGGCATATGTTTATAATTTTAAGAGAATATGAGGAGAATATTAGTTAAATAAGTTATGTATAGCAAAATCTATTCTTATTGTGCTAAGAAAATAATTAAAAATTATATCGGTACCAAATACCTATCTCTTATTCAAGATACTAGAAATTTTGAATGCCGAATGGTACCTGAAATAATTATATACTAAATACTTAGATGGTTTTATTTGGTGTAGGTAAAAGAAAATCTATTTTCCGAGACATCTCCATCTATTCAATTAGACAGTGTTGAGACTTCTGAAGCTGACTGTCAGGATTCACTGTGGCCGTCTGAGTGGACATGATTATGCTTTTATTTTACAATTATATTAATATTTTTTGCCTTTAAAATCGGGCAATTATTGAATTTTCCATAGAAACTTTAAATACTTAGATAAATCAAGAAACAATATGGTATAAAATTAATATACATTTTTTTTTGATATAAAAGCTTATACTCGTGAACATGAGATCTAAAAAAAACTTGAATATTCGCGAGCGAAGCGAGCGTCGTTTTAAGTGATAAAATCTGATATGTTTTGATCCCAATAAATATACGATAGTCATTGTCATAAATTCTTCCGCGTATACCCTCCAGTTTTTTTACCAAAACACCACTGGTTATCCACCGCCGTCATAAAAGTATATGATAACATGGGTAATGTGATACATTGCCGTGCGCTATTGGACTCTGGATTTCAAAACAATTTTGTCACGGAATATATGGCACAACCCCTTCAATTAGGCCGAAACAAAATAAAGAGCGATGTCTCCGGTATAGGTCAATCAGTACACACTATAACGTCCGCGGTGACGGTGAAGATAAGATCCCGCACAAGCGACTACGAAAAAACCATATCTTGCTTAATATTACCCAGATTAACTAACGACATACCCGCTCAGGTCATTGACCCACAACGTATAAATA
This sequence comes from Nasonovia ribisnigri, assembly GCA_027563435.1. Classification (NCBI taxonomy): domain Eukaryota; kingdom Metazoa; phylum Arthropoda; class Insecta; order Hemiptera; family Aphididae; genus Nasonovia; species Nasonovia ribisnigri. The sequence continues at coordinate 118,178 of JANEHU010000337.1, read as the reverse complement.
TACCAGATAATGTTGTATTGGCTGACAACGCATTTAATAAGCCGCAAAAAATTGATATGTTATTAGGTAATGAATTGTTTTTCGACTTAATGCGTCCCGGGCAAATTAAATCGACCAGTGCCAGTCCAATTATACAAGAGACGAGGTTAGGATGGATAATTGCTGGTCCTTTACCAAAATGCAAGAATAATACCGATCAGGGAAATATTACGTTATTAAGCGAAATTATAATAAATAATTTGGAGGATCAAATCTCGAAATTTTGGCGCTTAGAAACGGTATCAAATGATAAAAACAATTATACAATGGAAGAAAAGGCTTGTCAATCGTATTTTGATCAAACAGTTCGCCAAGACGTAGACGGTAAATTTATTGTAAAATTATCATTTAAAACCGAAATTAAAGAAATAGGAAATTCTTACCCGGCTGCGCTACGACGTTTTTTTTCCTTAGAAAAGCAACTTAAATTCAACCCTATATTAAAACTAGAATATATTAAATTTATGGAAGAATATATTGAATTAAATCATATGGAAATCGTCTTCGAAAACGAAAAAGAAAAAATTTGCGTAAATGACTACTTTTTACCGCACCATGCCGTGACAAATACAAATAGTACTACTACTAGACTGCGCGTGGTATTTGATGCATCATGCAAAACGGATATGGGACTAAGTTTGAACGATGCGTTGTTAAAGGGTCCTACTATACAGGAGGAATTGATTACTATTTTGGCTCGTTTTAGAAAACATAAATTCGCGTTCTCTGCAGACGTCTCAAAAATGTATCGCCAAATATGGGTGGACCCGCAGCAGCGTAGCTATCAAAAAATTATTTGGCGCGCAAATTCCAAAGAACCACGGCGCACCTGTAGGATGAACACGGTAACGTACGGGACGGTTCCAGCTTCATTTTTGGCGACCGGGTGTTTAGCTAAGTTAGCCGAAAAGGAATACCACATGTTTGCTGACGCCTGCGACGCCATCAAATCCGATTTTTACATGGACGATTATTTGGGTGGTTCGGACACCAAAGATAACGCGTTAAGGTTACGTAATTCGTTAATCAAAGTTATGCTCCGGGGTGGTTTTCCACTAAGAAAATGAATGTCAAATAGTTCCGAGCTACTCGCCGATATGCCAAATATAGCAAATAAATCAATGACCATAATGGAGCTTTAAGATAAAATGACTAAAATGTTAGGCTTATTATGGTGTCCGGAACGCGATGTTTTTAAATATAATATTGAAATAACAACGCTGAACGATCTGCCAGTTACTAAAAGAAATATATTATCACAAATCGCTTCATTATTCGATCCACTAGGACTCGTTGATCCTATAATAATACGCGCAAAAATATTAATGCAAAAATTATGGCAATTACAATGTGATTGGGATAAACCTGTACCGATTGAAGTTCAAAAGGAATGGAAAAGTTATGTAAGTTCTTTAAATTATTTACGTGAATTAGAAGTACCTAGATATCTTGGTACCGAAACTGACTATGAAATACAAATACATGGTTTTGCCGACACTAGCTTATTAGCATATGGGGCATGTTTATACATTCGTTGTTCGAGTAATAAAAATGTACACGTCACCAAACTTATTTGCGCAAAATCAAAAATAGCACCGTTAAAACTAATATCCCTACCTCGCCATGAGTTATGCACCGCCGTAATACTCCCGCGCTTAGCAAATATAAAGTCTTACCGAAATTAAAATTACCTTAAATAATTACCGGTCCTCAAGCCATGTTAGCCAATACACGAAAAAGTATTGGATTATAGGCGGTCGAAATACTGCAAGACATATTTTTCATAAATGTATTAAATGTTTTAGACTCTGACCTATTGTAGTGGAACCCATTATGGAAAATTTACCAGTGGAACGCCTAGAACCATGTCGAGCTTTTAAAAAATGCGGAGTGGATTTCGCCGGTCCAATCACAATCAAAACCAGTTTGAGAAAAAGGGCAGCAGTGACTAAGGGCTACATTTGCATCTTCGTTTCTTTTAGTACTCGTGCTGTCCACATAGAACTCGTAAGTGATATGAACCTGGTAACCTGCAATGGTAACCTGAAGACTACAGAAATACAGGCCAGAGCAAGGTTAGCAATAATCCGCCGACCAGCCACGCCAACATTTTAACCTTGTAGAATCACGAGTTACACTAAAATTTGAAAAATTGTAAACAGCTCAAAACAAGTCAAAATATTTTGAACATTTTTTCAAGTATTGGAATTAATAAAATAAACATGATATAAATTTCAAGTATCTACAGTTATATTCGTTTTTTGATTACAGCAAAATAAGAAAATCACTACATGAGAAATCGAATGAATATCCAATCTTGGAAAACTTTAAACTTCAAACGTTCATAAATATTTAATATGGCTTTTTTTTTTGAAACAGGTAGGCAAACTCATGAGGAATCTTAAATTAAAAAGAAAAATTTTTATGAATTTCTAACTCGAAATAATTTGCACATTTTCGTGATTTTTACGTATTTAAAAACACACATCATTGTAAAATCAATAAATTCATCGCTCAGCTCAAAAGTTAAATGCCAAAAAATAACGAGGAATTTTGTTGCGGCCATATTTGGTGTGTTGAACGTAGGTTAATGACATATTATATTATCAAACATCGTGTTAAAGGTTTAAGTTTTTTCACAATATCCTCTTTTTAAATTAGAAAAAGAAGGTTTTAACTATTTTATTTGGCGAATTAATGACTAAAACATTTACTTTTACTCCAAGCAAATACAATATCCACATTTTTAAGTTTTCAACCCATATATCTGCTATTTCTATGTAAATATATTAAATTAATTCGTAACTGTTAAAATAAAACAAACTTCGTTAGCCTAGTTAAAAAACAATGGATTTAATTAATATAACTGTGTTCGTGACTTACAAAAACAGTAAAGCAATACACTTTATTTAATAAATTATCCTTATTGACTATATCGATTAACAATAAATTGATCGTTCGGTTTTATTTTGATTTAAATTTATTTGAATTGTAATAAAATATATTTATTTTACACATATGAAAATATGTCCATAATAGTAGTAATTATAATAATAATAATAATAATAATAATAATAATAATAATAATAATAATATAATTAACTAGAATGAATTGCCTATATTATATAATATGAATATTTGATTTCCATAAATGTATTGGCTACGTCTGCGATTTGCTTATGTTGTCTTGTTGTCCGTCAACCGAGTTCGGAGTGTTCCGACCACCTGAATTAGACGATTGGATGTGTTGAGATTCGCTTGTGTCCATCCTATCCATGCCGTCCGTTTGGTGGACTACGCTGTTAAAGTATCTGTCTGTAAAACGTACAAAAACCAATTGATTTCAAGTTTGTATATTAAATATTTTCATCCGTAAACAGCACGTTGGTTTAATCGGTAAATAGTAATACATATAAATATATAATGTATGTATAGCCGCATAATATTGCAATCCTTCCAATTAAATTATATGGTCTAGGGTGGGAGGATTAGGGGTTCCAACACTAAACTAAAAGTGTTTGTGCGTGTAGAATTATTATTATTAATTTACCCATAGGTACTTTCGGGAATCCCGGCTAGGAATTTCTATAACCTCTCCCTCGCTGAAATTAAATCCTATATACGCCATAGTGTATAATTAAGAGTTAGAACTTATAAGATTAATTAAAATTTATAGCCAACGACACCATTTTTCTGGTAAAATCCAACAATTACACGACACGCTATAAATGTTCTTGTAATGTTATTTTTTATCGTTAAAATTATGACGAAACAATGATCACAATGAATTAAATTTCGGTCACATGCATAAGAGAGTGGGAGACTCTTATTCTACTTCTTTGATCAGCTTGTATTTTAATATGTATAATAATATAAAGGCATAGCATAATATTAACAACCAATGAAACTAGCCTGAATACCCTTTCCTCGATATTGCGTATCCCTGAGTTGTGATCATACCTATTTATTTCGTCACGTTTGAAATGGTTTGGTTTGTTTTCCTAGTGGCTTATTGCATACACATTTCCCACTGTGCCATTTCCCTAGAAATGGTACACATTTCTGCTCCTTCATAGTTTGATGCAAAATTAATATTAGATTTTTATATTCTCTCGGACTCATGGTAAAATGTGCATGTATTTTGAAAATATTCTCCTGTTTGAGGACAAAATTTTAAGGTCTAATATTAAATAAGTCACTACGATGATTTTGCATACTGGAATTTACTACCTACCTAGTTTATCATGCTTTTATTAACTTAACTCAGTTAAGAAGAAAATAATTTTTTTTTAATTATCACTTGGGTGATTGTGTCACATTTTTTTTTTTATATAACAGTAATAAACATTATTTTCAAAATGCACCATATATTCCTGTACAATGCTTTCTTATTGTTGGATTTGTCTCGTTCTTATACAGAAAATTCAATGAAAACCCGATTTTGACGAGAAATGGAGCTGTCTATTCTTGCACGGACCCCTTCAGTTATTACAATGAATACTTTAACTAATTAAATTGAAAAATATAAACAAATAACTTTTTAACTAGATTCCCATAGTTAATGTCCACCTTTGTTGTACATGGTCGTCTTATTAGTGAAAAATAATATACATAGATAATACTTGCCGTCGTCGATCAGTGTACCGCCGTTGCCTTGTCCGCCGTTGCCGGACATCAGTGGCGTCATCATGTAGTCCTCGTCGAGAGTGATGAACGGTGGTCCGGACGAGCACTGCGTATTCCACCGCGGTAACGTCGTCTGTGAGTGTCCGCGAGACCTACCGCTGCCGCCATTGCCACCGCCCGAAGACGACGATGGACTACCGCCCGGGTTGGACAGAAGACTCAAGTTGGTGGGACTTATCACTCCGGTTACTGTGTTCACGGTGCCAATGTTCGAATAGCTAAACAACTGTTGTGTAATACACACAAACATACAACATACGTGTACAGAACTACGGTGATAATAACAGGAGGTATAAAATAATAGAAAATGTCATCCACCGCAATGTGGTAATAATAATAATAATGTTTAATGTATTATTAATTTATATTGGCCAGTAAAGTCATTGCAACTTTTTTTGTTATTATTTTCATATAATTTCAATGATGGAATTATTAAATCATATAATTATGGAAGCATAACATTTATTTATTTATTTGATAATAATTAAAATTTAATTTTGCTAGCAGTTGTAAATTTTGTATTTTGACTTGTTATTTATAAAATAAACAATTAGTTACCTGGTTGTTATTATTATTATTTATATTTATATAAATACACTGTAATTTGCAGTATTGAGAGCTTTAATTTGATGCGTTAACATATACTTTTTAAAGTGCAACAACTTCTCTGCCCCTATTAATAACTATTAATGTATAATGTTATGCACATAGGTTAAATTGCAGGTGCGATCGTTAAAGTCTGAGGACAACAAAGTGCATTCAAAGCATCAGCGGTAAAGTTATAAAGTATTTGACACATATGAATCGAATCCAGACAGTATTAACTGAGGCCATGGTATTAAAATAAATTTGAAAAGTTAGCTGAAAATAATAATACGGTACCGTTGTATCTACAGTTGATATGAGGGACCAGAGTTATCGGAAATCAGAAACGATGTACAAGATCGTGTATTAGTTATTTCTATATTAAACTACGACCGTAGATGTACACATTTAAATGCAATATTATATAGGTACTCCATGTGTTCTACATTGTTATATAATAATTTATTAAAGGTACCTACTTCAATCGAATGCAATCTGGAAATAAATCAAAAAATATGTCTTACAACCAATCGATCAACCGACGTCGGAGTCGATAGAGAGTTTCGAATGGTTGGTAATTGCAGGTAAATGTTTACTCCCATTGTTTAAAATATGATTGGATTAAAAAGGGCTTACTTCAAAAGACCAAATATACCAATATACAGGTCGTAAGACAGATTTTCAGACTTCAGTCGGCCATTTATTCAAGATTTCTCTATAAAGATTGAGCCTTATAAAGACAGCAGAACTGTACAAAATACAGTATAAAATAGATAAATACATTGAGATCACGTGGCTGATGAAGGTAAAACTTTTTAATTTTTTAAGTACCTATCTTATTGACAACCGTAGGTGATTTTAGACTATATAGTATATAGGTGTACCTACCAAGATTAAATTATTTAATCATGTATGCATTCGTTTTGAAATCAATGAACATTATGTTTACTTGACGCCTACAAGTTGTTATTCAAATCGGTCCGAAGAGGAGTCTGATTTTTGTATTACACAGTGACGAATCAATGTATTTGGATATGTCACACAGATCAGTATTAACCTGGGAGGATCATTCACACTTAGTGATCCAGCCAAACGCAAACAGTATGATTATGTGGAATATTGATATACCTTGTCCGGTAGTTTTGTGACAAAAACCAAACCCATACGACCATGCCTATTAGATGTAAAACATACTTTGGCGTCTTACATGTTTTTGTTCTTTAAGTCATGCAAATTTCAGGTTAAATTATTATTACATTTCAGACTATATAATCTATCTGGTAGGGCGTAGAATCAGTAACCTATTATATTAAATTGCATTTTGTATTTTTAGGAATTTTTAGCAATAAATACAAATTTTGTATATCATCTAGGTAGGTATAGGTAATTTCTTGAAGATGTTATAGAATGCATTGTAATTTATTTTTTAAACTATAATATTAAGATTTCAAAGAATGTTTTTAAAAACCTTACATGAGTAAACAATAATATAACTAAAATAGTATTTAAAATAGGTTATTATTAGTTATTACTTATTATTAAAAATGTAAAAATATATTGATTCTATTTTTAACGAATAATGAATATTACAATAATATTTTGTAACACATCTTATTATGTTATAATAGTATGTTTTAAGTAGGTACAAAGGTATCTATTTCGATATTTTTTTAAATATTTGGGTAAATTTTAATTTTAATTTTTAAGGTCAATAACATCCTAACCCTAATTATTATAGTATTAATCTAGGCTATTGTGCACACGTCATTAATATCACAATGTTAAAATAAATAAAAACTAAAAGTTGCAGTAATTCTACAACTGTGGACGTAGTATGCACGAGTATGCATGTATTATTATTATTGGTACACATAGACACAAACACACCTATGAACACTAAAGCGACGCAAAAACAAACTCGCAGTGCAGTGAGTATATTGGATAATAATTATAGTATTTACATTAAGAGCCGTTTTAAACAAATATTTGTGACAGCAAGGAAAAAAACATATTTACAATTATTGTATTATGTTATTTTTACAACTCAGTGACTTCTTGGCACAACTTTGGTCAGTGCCAACACAAAGAGACTTTAACGCTTATCCTCGACGCGCAAGAAACAGGAGAGAAAGATGTCGACGCCATCCACTATCGCAATACAACGCACGTGTGAGCGTGAGTACAATTGTATAACAATCGTCCGTGATCGCGGGAAGGCGTTTATATATCACATAATAATATTATCGCTGTGGTTTTTTATTGTTATAAATAAAATTATCGTAAAAATCATAATCGTTATCACCGACAAAGTAAAGCCAAGTGGACGAGGCAATAAAACACAGCATTTTTTTATGCGTATTTATATATGTATATGTACAATATAAGGAGTTTCAATATCACAAAACAGATTCTATTCACTACTACACATAGTTATACAATACAAAAAGAAATAGTATATATATATAATTTATATATACTTTGGTAGTTGAAAACGTATTGGTTTTACAAAATAATAATAATACATATTGTTGGTACAATATAATATATATAAAAAATTAAACAGTAACTTATTAGCATTTTTAAACACAAATGAATGCGTACTATTATACAATAATTAATTACACTAAACCTATAAAATATAGATATCTGATATATACTATACTCTGTATATTATACTAGGTATTAATTTATTTTCTTCAGAACAATAATATAATTATCAGCGTATATTATCATAAAATATTATTATTACGTATGTAAAATTAACAAAACGGTTTACTTTCTTGCCTTTAAATTAGTTTATCGATATTTTATTTAATCGATACATTTGTATTATACAATTAAAATGCGTAAAATAAATGAATTATTACGTAACACAAACATCTATTAACAAACAGAAACAACAACAAAACATAATACATATCATAATTCATAATCATATTATTATAATGTAATTTCTAAATAATATTAGGTATAAAGAATAATACATTTGACGATCGTTAGTTCAACGATATAGGTATCTTATATATATCATTATTATAAATTATTCAATTACCGGATGCAGTTAAATAGTAAAATATAAAAATAATAAAGGAAAGATTAACTAATTCAATAGTTATAGTCATGACCAGTGGGAGGTGATGGGGTGTCTTCAGATCGCTTGTTTGCGTTATGCAAGAACCAATAGTAAAACAATGATATAGAATAATATTGTACAACCACACAATAATATGTAAAGGGCATAGTCTACAGATTACGATACTATGAAACAACCACAATTACAAACACGAAGATCGGTTTGCATTATACAATGTAGGACCTATAGTACATGTATACTGTACATAATATTATTATATATACCTACCTATATTGAAATATTTCAAGTACGAGGGTTTTAAATTCAACTGGGATTTTAACGCGATATTTTTGGTCGTCTCGGCATACTCTAGAATAATAATATAATATATACACTATACGTGTCGAACTTGATATATTAGTAGAGTATTTCGCACAGCGCATAATATGAAATAAAAAATATCTCTATAAATCATTATCTGAATTTATTTTATACAATATTATAGTTATATTTTCGGTCCTATTTATAGAATATGATATATAATATATAGTTTATTTAAAATAATGTAGATAATATATAATATTACGCATGCAATTTTCCAAGCGCGACTTACTGACGACGGAACATAAAAGATGAATAAAAAAACATCGGTGAAAACGTCCACGAGATTTGCTCCAGCTCTCCATTTTCCGCCGTATACATGCATAATATATGATGTGTATACCCGACAGTGCGTAATACTGAGGTCGACTATTTCTAAGTTCAAACAAAAACCATAACACCCGAGACTTGGAAAGACATTTTTTGATATTTTTTTCTCGATTATTTCTAATTATCTGCTAAGTATTTTATGGCTGTATTCCTCGGGTATTGCGGCCACGTAACATTGTAATATATGAAATCGCAGGAGACGTATTCAATTTTAAATTGGTGTCGAAATTAATTTTTAACTGCAGTCAAGCTGCAAATGATTTGATAGGTATAATAATATATTATATACTCGTGATTGTAGGTATGAGAAATGTCACTTGATCAATATTACAAATCATAAATGAGAGAAATACGTACGATGCAGTGTATTTGTATACCTACGCGGTGTTTATTATAATCATATTATTTTAGTAAACTGGAATTTCTGGTTCACGTTAGCAAGATATTCAATTTTTTTTTTTTCAATATCTTTCGTATTTAAATTTTTTCAATGGAATTAATTTGTTAGATAAATCGAACGAACGAGAAAACACGATAATATTATAGAAGAGGATTTCACTGTTGTGAAACGTTTATTTTTTAAATTTCGTAACTGTTAACGAATAATAAATGTTTTAAAAATTAAAAATAACACCATTTAATACTGCAATTTCGACAAAAATTATTATGCAAGGTAAAATTTTTAGTAAAAAAAAATTAATTTTAGTTTACATTTTAAAAAAAAATTCAAATTTAAATAATAAATAACAACATTTATTTTGTAGGGTCTAAATATTATATTAACATTACGCAAAACATTTAAAGATTTTTCATATTATTAAACTGACTAAAAATATTATAACCAATTACTGCAATGAACTGAGAAAATGTATAAAAAAATAATAATAATATCTTCAAAGTTCGAGTATAACAGTTTCACGATTGAAATAATTGTTTAAAATCGGCAAGGTAAGATATTATTATAAACTGAATATTATCAAATGCTTGAGAATTTATTTTTTTTGACATATTATATATACAAATAATGTACACGAAGTAAGAGAATATAATATAGAAGTTGTAATAATCAGTTCTTACGACATATATTATTTATTAGCATAGATGTGTGCGACGAACGTTTGATTTAAAAACATTAAACAATTTATGTTTATTTTTGTTCTTTACCTATGTAAACGCTACAGATGGAAATATAATAATAAAATAATAATTATAATATATTTGACAGCGACAACTATGCAGTTGCAACTATACATATATTATAATATAAGTCAAGGTTGACAATCTATATAATACCATTATAAACATATTCACAATGTCATCTATACATTAGGTTAGACTTACACGAACACACAACTAATAATGTACTGACAATAATAATAACTGTATTACTGCGTATTACTTATAAAATATATTACAATAATAATAATAATAATAATAATAATAATAATTAATAAAAATAATAATAACACATGGGCTTATTGTATATATAATATAATATAATATAAAGGTACTACGTATAAGTATTATATGTACCTAATTTTATAACTGCATCTCTCTACTGTGGATATTTATTTATTGCACTTTAGTATATTATATACATACACATTTACATTTATGGATTGACTTTTATAAACATTGTTATAATATTATTAAAACCTAACGGAATGGCACATTTTAGTATTTGATGAACTACGTGGTCCACTCGTAATTATGGCGTTCGCAACGTTTTACAGCAATAAAGTTACATATTTATTTATTATATTTGTATAGGTAGCTGCAGTAAGTACCAAACAGTTTATTCTAACGACATTTATACAAAAAAAAATTATACACAATAATAATATTATTATACATACAAAAAAAAACAACCAAAAAAATGAAAGTTACTAAACCACGCGTAAGTTTTGCATCGTAATAATAATTATTTTTATTATAATATAATTTATATAGGAGGACGAACGCGTTTGTTACATATTATCAACACACGGTGAAAACGTGAACGGATGTAAAATAATATAATATGTAATATACATTATTGTTGGATATAATTAATATCAAAACACAATCTTTACAGACGTAGGTAGGTATATTTTATATGTATATATATAAACAGACGGTATTCAGGACCGTGTGTGGTTAAAACAAATAAAAAACGATAAAAAAACAACAACAATAACAACAACAACAAACATAAAACACGAAAACACTGCCGGCTAAGCAAAGCTTGAACGGACAAATGGGGTGTACTTTTCCGGGCGGCGTCTGTATTATTATATTGGTGGTTACGTGACGTATATATTATATGCATAAACACATATAATATATGCCTGTGCATTTATATTATTGTATAATGGATCGATAGCGGATCAAATGTCGTGTCGTACGTCCTCGGATCAGAGTACTCACGAAAAAATTTCAAAAACTACGTAAATTATTAAGTCCGAGAAAAAGAATTTTACTCTGGCGAAAGTCTGCGGTGTAGCCGTATTTATAGCGTTATTATAGTACTGCGGACTGTGGTCTAACCTAACCTGGACAGTCAGACCTGCCACGGTATAGGTAATCGCATACCGGATTTTCGGCTATGGTATATAATAATAATATGTAATAATCGATAACGACGATAAAGGAATATTGGACGAATAAAAATATGGTTTGGTAAGCATATCGTAAAGAATAAAACACTTTATGCATAGTGTACCAAAACCTATATTATATGTATGAAAATAATATATACGTCACAGGCGTGGGAGGGGGGGAAATGTGTTAGGTCATATTTTTATACAAATATTGTTGTTATTGCGTGAAAACAAACGGACAAAAAAACAAACTAACAAACAAACAAACAAATCAAAAAAAAAAATTGGTAAGAGAAAAATAAAAATGTTAATAATTCGACGGGTTGTAATCGTGAGCTGGCAAGTTGAACGTATACGGTACCTGGCCGTGTTGTATGTGCGAGAAATGGTAATCGCGGTTGGCGGACACGGCAAACGGGCTGCCACCGGTCACCACGCTCCGGCCACCACCAGACAGCTGTGACTCGGACAGTTGACCGCTCATCGGCGGCGGACTTTGATCGGAATCTCTTCCGCCGCCCGGCGATCCGTCACCGCCGCCTCCGCCGCCCATCGGCGGCGTATTGGAAGTCGGCGGCGAGTTGGACGGAGCAATGGTCAGCTCACCTGTAACCGTCGGACGTCGATTATTAATATTAATAAGCAATAAGTACAATTTATAATTAAATAACAATAATATTTTTGTATACAAATTGATCATTGTTAAGTATCTATAAAATATTATCTATTCTCTATATAATGCCTATAGTAGGTACTTGAGGTCTATACAATACCGTATAATAATCTGTTTGTACATTTTTGAAAATGTAGATAGGTACTTAATTTTTTTATGAATAGCATATGTAAAAAAGAAATTGATAATTAAAAAATATTATATATTTCCAACCTAAAAACGTAAATAATTCAAATATGTTATCGAAAATAAAATATATCACCATTGATCTACCGAATGCATTATGCACGTATGACAAACATTACCAACGACGGTGGATAGTTTGTCTCTATTATGCACAACCGCACAGCTGTTATAGTCAAATCGACGAAGCTTGGTCTATCGGATATAATATTATACATATTGATTATTTTATCAATTTTTAATGTATATTTATATAGTTTTGATTTTTTTTTACGATTTTAAATCACTGGTCGTAACGTACTTAAAATTTAAAATTTGAGGATATTCATTTTTAATTTCATATTCCGGATCAGAATACTTTTCTGAGGATTTATATTTATACAAATCTAATTTCGAATCGTATGTAGTAAATTAGTTATAAGTTTAGATAAATAATGCACCGAAATTCTGTGGGGCTCTTCAAGCAAAACCCAAACATTTAGTGTAGTTATAACTTATAAACTTCAAATGACAATAAATAATTTTAAAAAAAATGATTTAAAAAACACATGATTTTATCAAAAAACTTTCTGTTTAGTGATAACAAAAAGAACACTGTATAAAATAATATACATACTATTGTACTCGTATTGCTGTACATATATTATTATTATTATTGCTGTATAATATAAGGATATGTGCGTTTTATCGATCGAGTACGACGCTCGAAGGTAAGAAAAATAGGACGCGAAAAAAGGCCTAGCCATGGTGTATAATATAAGCGTGTTCGTCGTAGTTTGCGGTTATAGTGGCAATGTGCCATGTCCCACGAAATCGATTGCCGAGCACGAGATTTCGGGCGACCTTTGAAACACCACTAGTCTACTTATTCCCCTATGTTTCAGATACGCTGCAAAATTAACGACAGCGATATTCCTAGTGTCTATTTTTTATTTATATTTATAAGAATTGATTCCCTGTTGGTCCACAGGTAGCATTTAAATAATAAAACTATAGTTGAAAAGTTATTGTATATATTTAACTGACAGCAGTTCCCTTCTCATTTCACGCAGACTTAAGTATACCTCTAAGTATAGTGAGTAGAGACTATACTATATAGATATTAACTGAGTTAATATTAAACGTTAAAAATATTACTGTTAACACGTTCGTATAGATAATCAATATATATAAGTACATAAACCATAATCTATTGTTTATAATTATATACAAAATATAATAATAAAATAGGTGACTATTCGTGCACGTTCGTCTTGCATTCTATATATTATATAATTAGTTATTTAATTGTATAAAAGGTTACCTGTAGATCGAATGATGGCTACTGGCCGCGCCATGGGCGGTGGAGGGGGTGGTGGTAGCATAGTGCTCGGATAATATTGGGCCATTTTCGGACTCCTTGTTGGTCCCGCCTACGATGCAATAGAGAAAAGAAAAACGGTGAGAATTAGTAAGCATCATCGGAAATTCTATACAATTATAGACTGCACATAATATAATACATTCTATACATTATACAATGCATTCTAATATTTTCCGACAAACGATGTCGTTAATGGCATTATACCCGCGGATTAACCTAATATAAAAACTTCAAAATATTTTTACTGTATAATATATATATATATATATAAATATGTATAAATTAATGTAAAACCTGATTTCCATAGGCCCATCCCTACGTGGGGCATAAAAAAAACAGTAAACGGTAATTAATAATTATTATTAGATGAAATCAATATAATACAATCGCTATATTATGTACATAATATTATACATGACTAATGGTAATATATATGACATTTACAAGTGGGGAAATTAAAACAAACATGTATTATATTATTTTAAAAAGTTAAATAATATACTATTATATATTTTGTTGACCTATAATATTTGAATTCTGGGATTGAATTATATATCTATCACTTTCAAAACGAACTAGTTTTGATACATTTTATGAACGGAAAATTTAATTTCAAGTAGGTATTATTATTTACTTTTCATTGATTTAAGATGTACTACCAATGTCTATAAAAAAACATTATACACACACAACTCAACAAGTAAAACACCCTGTTTTCCACCCTGAAAGAATTATTCAACTAAACCAACTAAACTAGTATGATAATTATTTTTTTAGCACGAAAAAACATGATAAATATTAAATATGTGTGATGAAAAATGTTTTCCTTTAAACTTATAAGTTATAAGTAAAAAAAAAAATATTTTTATAAGTTTCAACTAACCGAATGTACAACGAATTTCTGGGACTTTTTTACATCAATCCATGTTAACCATAAGGGTGGGAATCAATAACTAACAGGGTTTGAAGGCTTAAAACTTTCAGAAAATAAATTTAAAATTGTAATATACACCATGTTCTAAAAGTCTCGTATAACCCTATAATTATCTTCATGGGAAATCAATATATTTCAATGTGGTTTTTTCAACAGTAATCTATTAGAAATGTAAGTCATTAAATAGGAATTGTTTAGTAGATTGCTGATGACAAAAAAGTATTTGAATTATACTGATATGTAGCAGAGATTTTTGGAGTGATACGGAGCATTTGGGATATCATTTATATTAACATATTTAAATTACTATTTACAAACTAAAGATAAAAAAAAAAAACAAGCTATTCATTGATGCACGGCGTGCAGTTTAGATGATTTAAAATATATATAATATAATGTAAACTTGAGAAAGTATTTTGTTATCAGTCATTATTAGGCATATAATATATGTTTGTTTAATATTTTTCTATTATAGAATATAATATTGAATATCGTGTTGAATGAATATTGAATGTATGTATAAAACGTTATGTTGGGGTGAGATAATTACACAATATATGATAATTATAAGTACATATTATTTATTTTACATGCAATGACATTACATACCTGTGCGCCTTGAGAGCTCTCCGCTTCTTGACACACAAATGTGACAAAGTCCGAAAGCGTATCATGCCCGTTCTCCGGGTACTTAGCTGGACTATGTTGTTCAGGTCCCGATGTCGCCGAACCGTAATAGTTGGCCGACGCCAAGGACGCTATGCTTCCTGAGTGTTGGCCTGGTATACCTGCATAAATGTATGTGATATTATGAATATAATATATGACATTGAAAGGTGGGCAAATTAATGAGTTGGTTAAGTTGAGTCAACGTTAAGAAGTTAAGCTATAATAATCAAATAGTTAACAAAGAATATATTCAACCCTAAAAGTTTTAAGTTAATATGAAGGAAAATATTACCTCAACTCAGTTAAAAAAAAAGTTGGTTAAATTTGTTTTCAATTAGGTATTAGTTCCCGTCAGGGTAACATAATTATAATAATTGTGTAACTTTCACATTTTTTTTAGTTATAAATGCATCCTTTATTATTCCATATTATTACACAGTAGCTTTAACGGTTTAAGCAAATATTATTTATTACACGTTTGCATCAACTAAATAATTAAATCAGGAATATTTATTGTTTTTTTGTTTTCAAACCATTGTACTTATATATAAATAGTTATTAAACAAAAAATAATTAATTGGTTAGCTTTAACAACAGTGGTAAATGTTAACAAAAACAATTTTAACTTGACTATTATTTTTAAAACTAACTGGGAAAAGCTAAGCTGTTACAATGGATTCGTTAAATAGATAAGTTAATTTGAAAATTAAATAATTAGTTAATGTTAAAATTTAAAAAAAATTAATTTTTAAAATTAGCTTTACATTTTTAGGTATAGTTTGGTTAAGTTTTTATTCCTATTCATATGCACTATATAATATAAAGCCGTGTAAGGGTTTTAATGGACAATCATAATAATTATTCAATAGACAACGAATGTGATATGATTGTACGAATGTTGACATATTTTTCCTTGTTATCATAATATTATTAGTATCAGTATCGAACTGAATATGTAAAAGAAGCATAAACTTTACTGCTATACAATGTACACTACCTATATTATACGATTGTCGATTAAACTGATTGTAATTTTGAAAACTGTCGTATGTACAGGAAAAATACACTAATTCGTAAATACTATAATATAATATCATTGTGTTTTGTCTATCTAAATTAGATTAGGCAGTGTGAGAAAATATTCTTTCACATAACTAATATATTTTGATATCACAAAATTTACTTCTATCGAACACAGCGATCAATCAATTGATGTATGTTGCTAATTTACCACGGATACGGTTTCTATTTAAATAAGCAAATTAATATAAAAATATACCATGATCGATGTCCGAGTGCCAACTGGTCTGACTAGATAGGGATGCTGGACTCTGGCCGTAATATGTGATCTCCGAATTGGATTTATCTCTCTGGCCGCCCAAATCGATTTCTGTATCTTCAGCGGAACTCATTCTCCGCATTCGTTTGATTCTGGGCTCGTTTAACGGGCTCTGTGTCCTCTGGATCGACATTGGGCCTATGGAAAAAAAATGAAATAATTGATTTTATGGATGTAGAAAAATATGTCTCTAAAAACGTTGTGAACTTTTCTATATACTATTCGTATTGAGTCGTAGGTATACTACTTTTTTTTCTTCTTTTTTTTCAGTTTTGAACCGACGACGCCGCGGGAACTGCTATCGCAATACTTCCGCGGCACCGAAAGAAGTATAAAGTAGTATACTACCATATTATTATCTATATTATGTTACATACTTATATACAAAGTACACCTACAAGTTTTTAGAAATTCTGTAACGACAGTTAAGTTTTCATTGAAACTAAAATATAGCCGATTCCTCTACATAGATTAGCTAAATATCTTAGCTTAGTTTATAGGTTATTATTATACAATTATTTATAATATACCTATATCTATTGTTTTAAGTGATAATCTCTAATCCTAATAGAATGATTTATTTACTTTAAAGCATGTACTAAGTGCATGCGTGACTTTCTAATTTAACATCCCATAGAACGTTTACTGTCATGTTCAATATGGAAACATACCATTTCCATTAACGGTCGCTACACATAATAATAAAGTAACATACCGACCCAGTAGCGGTCAGTCGTGATTTGTGGAACCACTATATATTTATTCTGTTTTTGGGAATAGTAGCGTATTCAGAAATGTACAGCTAGGAACAATAAAATGTTTACCACATACTTCCATACTCAAACTAATAAAATTACCAGCACTATATAATATCTTGACAATTAGGTTAACAAATATTTATCATGTTTAAAATAATATGACGTAGGTATTAAAACATAATATGTGGGTCAGTAGCCAACCAGTGGCTGGTTTTTTTTCTAGAAAATCAGAGTATGGTATCAAACAATATGTGATGGTCAACTGCTTCACCATTTTAGTAAATCTATGAAATGGTGCCAATTAATGTCAACAATTTTAATAAGAAAAATAGAAAAATTTGCCATTGGAACATTGGAATTTCGAAAATTTACGTTAGGACGTGCTGGTCCCATCACTTCCTATTTAAGGACGTTGTACCCGCATATGACAACATTGCTGTCTCTGTCTTACCACGTACGTCGTAACAAATTTTCGTTCATTGGTTTCAACAGTGTGCTGTTAGTTTTGATATTAGAGTAAATTATTACTGACCTATTATCAAACTTTCAGGTAAGAAAATTATCATCTGTGTTTTCTCGATCGGTTTTTGCTATATTTTAATTTTTTATTTAAGCTATGAGCAAAACCAACAATTTTATAATCATACGTTTTTTATTATAATATATAATTGGTATCAGCTCCTAGTAGATACAAATATGCTAAACGACACATATAATCTGTGCAGCAAGAATTTTAAAAGAGTTTTTAATGTATAGTACTTCATATATGTGTAATGTGTAATGTAACGATAAGTATGTTTCAACTATTTCAGGTACCCTTAAAATATTAAGTAGGTACTTATTAATAAAACATTTGTCTTCTAGGATGTGAATTCGTAAACGTGAAATTGTGTTTTTTTTTTTGAAACAATGTGTAAAATATAGGTTGATTGGTATAATATTATATAGGTAGTAGTTATTTATATTATTATTAGTCATCTAGTTTTAATAGCCAACTGGTTAGTTTATTGCGAGCAAGATAATTTTGCCAAGGTATTATATGCAATACGAATAATGCACGTCGCATAATAAAATATATTATATTCTCTCTATATATATATATATATATAAAGCATATAATATATATATTTGTACCTATATGATATATTGTATAAATGGTGGCTTTCGCGAATCGTCCATTTTGATACCTAATAAGGGAAATCGCGAACAATGCGAAGAACTCGTTCATTTATCCTTCATCTTGGAAACATTTTTTCTTTTTTTTCACACTACGGCACTGTATTATTATATACCTAAAGATATATATATTATATATGGACGCAGACGATATAACTATTATACCTATTGGCCGCGCGAGATAACAATCGCTCTGACTTAACCGAGGTATACGCACATTTTATATAGATATATCTACATACATACACACACGCATACACTTAATACCTATATTACTATACAGATATAGATACCCGCCGACCCGGACGATCCAACCGCAATACACCGGATCGATACACGCGTATGATAACACACGTCGTCAGCTATCGTGTCACACTCCTAATATATTATATAATTGTGCTTATATATTGGGACGTGGGAAAAGCATGAGGAAACGCGATGGCTGGAATATACGCATCGCACTGTAATATAATATACCTACATTTTTTTCCCTAAATCGCACGTTTATACATTATCGATATTTATGTACATAACGAGCTTAATTTTCACGAGACAAACTTCACTTTTGCCGGATAGAGAACAAGATATACACACGCCGTTAGAAATTATAACTATATATATATATATATATATATATATATATAGGGCATATTCTTTAATTATATGCTCTGTGGAAATCGTGCCTGTCGACAGCGGGAATACCGTTTTCAATGACACATAATTTCTCTGCATAATGTTATCACTTATAGACATCACATAGAAAGATATAATGTATATTATACATTTATACTATGTGTTATGCCTATAGTTTACTACACTATAAAATAATGTTTGTCCGACGATGTCAGTTGTTAATAATAGTTTTGCGCATAATAAAATTCCGAGAAATAGTCATCCACTTGTAACATTTTGAACGGTTAACATTTCAAACTTGCCAGTATGGCAGTATAGCACGTGTTAGGGAAAATTTCAAAAAAAAAACTGCAAAATGATTGGTCGTATAAATGTTTTAAATAAGTTTACGGACCATTTTTCGGATAAATTACTAAGATACTAAGAAACTTGAACCCTTTCGCTTTTAACCACAGTGGATATACCTACCTCGTAATAGTTATTATAATACGTTATTATTCGTGTAATTCAAGTTTACGTATATACACCGCAGTGGTGTACCTATTGGCTCTATAATGTGTGCAGTGCGATGTGATATTGTCCTGTGTATGAATTGACAACTCTAGTATTGTTTTTAATTTGTTAAGTCGTATGTCTGAACAAAGAATACTCGCAGAAAAATAGGAAATTAGTGGTTATAAATAAATTATAATATTATACTAATATACTCACTGTAGCTGCCAGATGCCATGATAGACGAGTGGTCGCCTGGCGGGGTGAAGCTGCTGCAATAATACCCTGGGTTTTCGATTTTGATAATGTTCATAGGCGGCATACCGTTTGGATTCTGAATTATAGACGCTGTAAAAGAGAATAAATATTCGTATATAAAAAAGTGTACGTCAAATAGGTACAAACTATAAATTAAATGTACATATTATCTATAATAATATAAACTAAAAGTACAATAATGTAATCTTATAATATTAAACTATATATAATATACTCTTACTAGTTACTAATATACCAAAACTATTAATACAAGTTCTAAACGATTTCATTTCAATGTGTTTAGACAATATTGATTTTGGAAGTTCATATCGTACAATGTATAATATGAGGTATAATATAATATTTTATATTTCTCGCCTTTTTCCGTATTATTAAATACATAGTAAATCGTTTAACATAAGAAAGTAACGTTTTCGTTCTAATCGAACGAATTATTAAATATTATATCCTATATAGCATATACAATAGTGTTATACAAACACACACACACACACACCACACATTATTTATAAAAATAGTGGAAATATATCCGATATCGTGGTGTAAAATCAGTTGGTTTATATGTTTATCGAAAATGAGAACGCGGTTTAAAGACGGTATAAGTCGCGCGCGCAATGACCAGAAGACGAAGACGAGCTAAAAATCGTCGATTTTGGGGTAGTCGCGCGCTTTGACCATTATAGGAATTAACCGTGAAACCACGCGAACTCACTCGCTCAGTATCTACCCTTCTACCTCTTTTTCTCTCACTCTCTGCATCGCAATCTCTATCCCTCTCTCATCTCTACGTCGTAGGCGATCGTCATATATTTTGCGGTATAGCCTGCCACCGAGTATATTATAAACTATATTATTACATTATTATATACCAAACGCGAACAATTGTCGGGTTTTACATCCGAACAATTCGGTCGCACGTGTGTGCGCGCGGAAAATGATACGTCACCCCTTTACCCGCGGATAAATATTATACATATACATGTGTGTGTGTGTGTGTGTGTGTGTGTGTGTGTGTGTGTGTGCCGTCTCTCCTCGGTCTAATCCTTAAAAGGGGCAATGTTGTGTGCCAGCAAATGTTGCGGATACCAATGGATGACTTATGACTTTGAAACAGGCGATCTTCCTATACAGTGGCGGTGGCAGCGCTCGCACGCGGCCGACGGTGGTGCTGCGTGTGGACAGGCGGTGGGGACCACCCGTTTAAGATACACACACACACACATGCATTATTATGAGGAGGCGATATGTACATAATATGCAGTCACCTACTGTGCGAGATGCTTTAATATACGTGGAAAGATAAATAACCTTTTTTTTTTTTTTTAAACCGCAGACTCGAGAGTTTCAAAGGTCGTGCAACGGCGGGCTCCGAATGAACCGATTACGAAGCGTACCGGGAAAATCTCGGCAGACCGTTCGAAAAGATTTATACGATCTTCAATTTTAAATAGCCACGCTAAAAGGCATTTGAAAATTACTGAGCGTTTGTTGAGCACAATTATATTAAATAAACATATTACATATAGGTACCTAAGTGGCTAAGTCATAATAGAACTACTTAAATAGATAGACATTTTGAGGAGAAGTAATGCTAACTGAGGAGAAGTAATGCTAACGCGGTCCCTCCTCTGGTCGTCGATACCACGGAAAAAAAAAAATAGATAGACATGCAAGCGTGAGTTTATAATAAGCAGTAAGATATGTAGGTATAGTTTTTGATCGGATTGATACTGTTCGATCCACAACAGTGGTATTATTATAAGATTAGTAGGAAATTAAAATATATGTAGTCCCTTAAAAGTTTCTAATTTATTGTACGATAATAATATTATAATACGGTTGAGAAAAAATCTGTACCTAAAATAATTACTGTAGCGGTTCATAATCGAAATTATTGTACTTGATTATTTTGATTAATAGGCACTCAACTTTTTTCGGCTGGTAATAATGTTAGATCTAGCAAGTGATATAGGAAATTGGGTACCTATATCTCCTGTTCGACGCTGGGCTGGGTGCGTCGGATTGTAAAGTTTTGAAAATTAACGAGTCCAATAATAATGTGGTGGTACTATCTGAAATAATATTATCTCTCTAGCACGTTTAGATAATATCTGTAGTAAATATAGTTCATCGATAAGCTCGTACCAAAATAAAATTTAAATAAAATTATACTCAAACAGTTTCTATAATATTCAACATTACTGCGAAATAATTTCATACCCCACTAGCATTATGATGTCATATTTCTGGCAAGTTACTGCTGGAGGACCCAATTTAAATGTATTTTATAGGTAATAGAAGTTGATTCCTATAGACTTACAGGGTGTTTCTTAAGCCCACTATTAATATTATATTCTCGACAAGACGTCTTTAACCCCGACGAGTATACTGTATACATTTTACAGTATTTATATTATTGTTTTAAGTTGTAGAAATACGACTTCATCCTATTGATTCGAGTTCATTTAATATATAATGTCGTCCTAATAAATTAATCTAAACAGACATTTTTTTTCTTCTGAAATATTCTGCAATAACACAATATACTGTGCAAGTCAACCGACTATTATATTATTATTTACTATTCTACATACCACATGGAAAATAAGACATTGAAAAAATGTAAATTGTGTTCATATTTTGATCATTTTTGGTGTTATTTTTTCGCAAACATATTATCTATGGTTTTAGAATCGCAAGAGAATATATTACATCACTCGAAAGGCGTATGGCTCAAAGTTTAAATGCATTTTTTCAACTGTGAAATATGAATTGTTCTTTAATATATCGAAGGCATGCGTGTTTAAACGTTATATGATTGTCATAATTTCATTTGATATAACTTTCGAGAGAAATAAAATTATATATGTATTTATCGAAACTTGTAATTTATTAAAAGTCCATGTACGCATTTCATTATAAAATTCTGCAATTTATTATTTATAAATTATAAATATTGTTTTTTATTTTTATTCCAACTAATATAAAATCATATACTTGTACCAAAGTCTCATATCTAATTGTTACACAATCATTTTGATAATAAGGGTTCACTTGCTTTCTTTACTAGTGAGAAAAAAGATGGACGAAAACTCAATTATTGTATTTATCCATTGCAACAACCCCGTCAATTACAAACATGTTGTTATAGCCCAACAAACTACAATATATCAATATATTATGCATTATTTTAGCAAAAAAACGAGACTGGACTGAAGAGAAATCCCATCTACCTCGGTCTGGCAATTTGTACTGTGATTTAAACTTCGCGTAGGTACCTACATTGCAGCCGGTGCAACGAGCGCTGAGTTCTTGGTCGGTTTTTGTTATTTAATTTCTTCTCTTCAAAACTACCGGATTTACGAGTAGGCGTTATAGTTTTACGAGCGCCATGTGCTGCCCGCGGCTTGATGTATACTAGTAATAATAATACAAATAATAATAATAATAATAATAATAAGCCCCACGTGTATATCCTACTATATTAATCGATATTATATTAATAGAGTCCGAGGGCGATTGAAACTCGAGTACATTCATATACGATAAGAACGAAGCATCGTCAACGAATGACCATCACTATATACGTATAACAAGTTAGGTTAGTTATTAAAAGTTTTGTTTAATTTTATGATCACATATTGATGACGTTAGATAGGTAGTTTTAACATGGATGACCCGGTCTGGGCGGCCGCGCGATCGATAAAGACATCATAATAATATCGTATTATAAATTATGTTTACCTCTTCTCGGTTCGTGCATAAAGTAATAAAGTTTTAATATATATTATTATTATTGTAGTCGACTGATAAACAATAACAGTCGTTATTATTACCGACAATCACTTTGGATATTTTCATATCTCTGAACGGAAATTATATTACAGATTTACATTATGTCGTCAGTAGATAAGGTCAGACATAAATGCAATACACATTTTTTTATACTCAATGCTGATTAAAATGTACACCACGCAACATATATAGATACCGATAATTCGTGTGACGGATGAAATGGGTTTTTGTATCATCGAGTGTGTGTGTGTTTGTATGCGTGTTGTACATTATAAAAGTAGGTATACATTTTTATAATATATTGGTGTGGAGATAATCCGTTCTTGTCGTATGAGAATATGAGATTATGGTGACTATATCGAAATATCGCGAAATTTAACGGGAAATCGCGTGGATAAAAGAGAAGAAGGTAGTTCGTTTTATTTCGCTCAATGTTTGCATGCATAATATATAGCCAGTATTATCATTATAAATGTATGCGTTATATCATAAATAGTCAGTATAATATATATATGCATTAAATATATTCTGCCACGGACGTATAACCCTCTCCTACGACTGTTGTGCCTATACTATTATTATTATTATTATTACTATTTTTGTGGTTCCCTACCTTTGGAAAGCCTCCAAAGTTCTTTGGACGAAAAAACTCCGGTCGCTAAAATGTTATCGTTGCATACCACACCGTTATAGGGGTTGTGCGAATAGCCTGCAACAAACCAGAAAAAAAAAATGAAAACAACCGTTGAACAAAATAAAACGTGTGTGAAATGAAAAAAAATGTAGATATATATTATGTACAAGAAACTACCCCCGAGTGACGACTAACTCTGTCTATTTTTATTTCGACTTTACGTCACCTTCCCACACTCCTACGTCATCACAAACGTAGCCGATACGTGTGAGTGTAATGAGTGTGTTTGTGCTATATATCAAATACGTTTTAGAAAAGTCCGTCGGACGTCAGAAAGTCCTACAACCGAAAACGACGGCGGCGATGGTTTAAAGGCCTAGACGCCCGTTGAATTTTAAAGAATTAATTCTAGCACGCGTATAATATAATATACGCTGTACGCACAGTGTGTGCTGTGGATAAGACGCCGCCGCCGAGGAGATCAGATTAAATCCTATTTACGAACGGTCGTCGGGCCCGAGTCGCACACACACGCCATCATATATTATATACGGCGTCGAGAAAACGGACGTAAAAAATTAATTACATTATATTATGCGGAAAAAGGGGGCGCGAACCGTACAATGATGTATATATTGTGTGTATTTCTGTGTGTTAGTCTGCCGGGTACACGCGATTGCGGCGTGACGCCACCGCCGTTGCGGTTTTAAGCGGTTGTCGGAATAAGAACATTTCTCCGCAGTGGACTGCAGAACGTGTATTATTATTATTACTATTATTATACATGTATATATAGGTACGTTGCAGATGTTATCGACACAAACTAGATACGTGGCATTTTTTTATATTTACTGTAGTGTATTGGAACTTAATAAATTACCTAAACGAATATAGACGTACAATGTACATAATATCATTATATATAGGTACGTAGGTATCATGTTATTAAAACGTTTTTTTACAATAATCGACGAGTAGACGTACCTACCTATATAATATCATATTATATTACATGGTACGTATGCATGATACATATATAACAATCGAAGGAATGTTTTATGCCTATGATGTATAATATACATAATTTATATTATAATACGAACGACTATAATATACACAGGATTAAATCAGTGGGCAAACGAATATTTAAACAATAAACGTGTCGTTTATGAAAAAAAAATTAATCAATAACAATATTAGAAGTACATAACTTATAATATGAAGTTATGTATTCAATTATTAACACTTTATTTTTATTTTATTTTATGTTATTTTTTTTCGGTGTCCGAAGTATCAAATATATAGTATGGAAAAGTAGTAAGTCGAATGGTCAATCAATGATATTTCAATCATGCATACCTATATAAACGATTATTTTTCATGAGATACTTCGGTATAAACAAATCGACTTAATTCCGTTATATTCCAATATTTCTGAATTCATTTTGCCACATATTGGAAAATTATTTTTGTGGGGTTGTGTGGATGGAATTAGGTTTAAAAAATCTCACCAAAAAAGGATTATTTTAAAATAGATATGATGATATAACTATGCTAGTATGCAGGCATGAACGCGAAATGTTGATAGATTTTAAACGTTATATAGTGCAGACTGCAATTGTACACTATTTATTATGACTATCCCAAATGTATATAGGTACTAACTAAAATATAAACAAGACTCGTGTGTGGTTTCGTCCAAATACTACTCTGAAATAGTGTACCAATACAGAGAAGGTAGGTATAGTATAGAATATCGTCGACGCTCATTCTTTCCAACCACCATCATGGGGGAATACAAACGGCGTGACCCGGTCGACTTTTCCAACTCACCAGAGTAAGGTAGTGACGTGACAGGACAGTAAAAAAGCTGTGCTTTCTCTTATCCATTACGTTGAATTTTAAGCAACCATATAAAAATCACACTGTCACATGGTTATCATCACTTGTTTTTTTTAATAACATACAGTCACACGGTTTTCTCACATTGTTCTTTTCGTTTCGATGGTACGGTTTTTGTTACGTGACATGCGAGCTTACGATGTTCTATAATAATAGTCACTTTAGAATCTGTGACCACTCTGTCCTCAGTCTATTGTCCGTATCGCATAGTCTCCACATAGACGAAAAATATAATTCTAACCACCCAGCATCATGTCAGAGGCGACCCCAGGACATAAGGCAGGATACCAGCAACCACCACACGAGTAGAACTATCGACTAGAACTACAACGCCTAAGGAAATCAGTCGGACCGTCCTGCCGTCTAGCCTGTAGCCTGTTGAGTATCCGACGACGGCTGCACAAGCCCGGAAAATACCACTACACCAGCCACTGCAGGACCCAGTGAGAGCGACCATCTATTACAGGGACTGAGATGCATGCGCAGAACATATCCAACTGGCACTGCAATATACAGATACCCAGCTGGCCACAACAAACCTCCGATCACATCCGACATAGCATAAACAAATGTCATGAAGTCAACGACACCCACCCATTAACAACAATCCATTATTGAACGGGTCGTTTTCTCCAATTTTTAGGTACCATATGCTTCGACGACCAGGAACATCGGATACTGAGAACCGACCACAACCAGAATGGCGAATACGGCACCCGTATTTGTGAGAGGAATAAAAAGGTTACGGAACAAAAACAGATTCCTAAAATTCAAGGAAAATTTAAATACCGGAAAACTCGAAGAAAGCAACCCATACCAAGTATTCAAACACCCGGAGACAACCTTAGATTCCTAGAACTTGTAATATAATATATTATAAAATAATAACACCATAATTGATTTTTACTACCTAACAATTTTGGAAAGCTGAACGTCATCAGTTTTATGGATGCATCTTTATAAATACCAACTAATCTAAGTACCTATACATACCTAAATCATTCAGTGCACGTGCATATAATATTATTATTATTATTATTGAGGGGAAGAAAAATAGAACGCACCTTTTGGGATTAGGCGAGGATGCTAACTGTATACGTACAAAGGGGCAGTGTAATATAAGTACATACAACATACGCTGCAACACAATAATATTACATAACATAAACAATAACCGGGTCAATGGTTACAATAATAATAATAATAAAACAAAATTATTATACACCTCCACCATCGTCATTATATATATATCTCAGCTAACGGTCCTGTTGATGGGTGCAGATTTATATGTTTACATAATATCATAGCAGGGCATCGGTACTATAAACACGTATATGCATGTCGTTGATGTACGAGAGAATGCGTTTTCTCCCTTTTTTTTTGCATTTTCTTTGTTATTGTGCCCATCGGTTTAACGCCGATGTACAATATACCATTATTGTACAACATACTACAACATAGGTACTTTATGGGCCGGTGTCTGGCGATTTCGCCGTTTTCCGTCCACCATCATTTGACTACGACGTGCTCCGAAAACAAAACGCGTGCGATGTAATACCGGTACACAACGTCCATAAGTATTATATAATGGTTATAAGTTATAACGATCGCAGTCAATGGGTGAGAAATCGCGGTCGTACGGGTGGCGCACGTCCGATTGATTTGGCACAAATAAATATTAAGAAACGAGATATTTTTATATGTTAACAAGTTGTTTGTACCTATTCAAACTATAATGATTTTTCTTAGGATCAAAAATATTTTTACGAGGAAGCTTTTTTGGTTGAATTTTCAAAGTAAATGCATTTATTTTTACAATTTGTTTATTATCTTAAGAAGAAATATTAAATCACTCAGTTAGTTATTGTATTCTGTGTTATTATGAAAAGTCTGATTTTAATTAAGTAAATGATACTGGCATACGTTCAATTCTATACTAACCTAACTGGCCTGTATAATATAAATTATAATACATAATCATCAAGATCAAACGAAAACATTACAAATTATAATTAAAAATGTTTGACATATTATTGTTTTATTATAAGTATATCGATTATATTTTTAATGCTGATGAAAAAAATTAATATATTACGCACCTGTTTATTTCCCATATTATGTATAATTGATAATTATTATTTAATAATGACGAAATCATCGCTTTTAAGTTTAATTATAACAAAGTTCCACACGTTATTACGTTCATACATTATTTTTATACTTTTGATTTTTTTTTTCAAATTTGCACAACTCATTTTGTCATTTTCAATATACGTATGTATGACAATAAAAATATATTTAAACTATATTTTCTACAGACTACATCGGGTGGAGCAAAGTAAATGGTTTTTTTTTTTTTTAATATTTTCAGATTATTTCATCAGATGATTCTACTTTTGATCCACTTTCTTAATATACTAACTACATCCAATTTTCCACCAAAAACCACAATCAGTTGAAGATTGAAGTATTTTTAATGCTCTCAAGGTGATGACAGACACAAAAATAAATTTTAAAACACACACACACGCACACACAAATCATCGCATAACCAATCAATTTAATACATTCATCACTCTCCTCAGAATCTAAAAAGTCGAGCTAAAATATATAGGGTAGCACCTCTTTTTTTTAACCGTATCTTAATTTAAGATAAACCTAGTTTAGCTTGAAATGTTTTAACATTTCTTTCAAAGGGAAACAACTTACCCACTATGGTGACTGGTGAGTTGAGTCAATTCCATACATCGATATCCTGCAGTTGCACCATCGGCACTTTTTACACATTACGTTCTCCACAAAAATAACAATGTTGACATTCTGAGGAAACTATAACCTACCTACATCATTATAGTTTTGGGATTAAAAAGAAATGTCTAATATATAGCCACATTACCTACCCCTTGCATCGTTTATAGACAATATATACTTAAATTGTCTGTATAATATTACATGTTATCATCGAAAGAATATATATTATACAGATTATGGTGACAATATCACTAGTATAGACCGTTTTTGGTAAATTAAATATTGTAATTTATTGGCATATTATATTATGATTCACGTACACTCGTACCTATATAATGTATAATATAATATACACCGTAAAACATCATCAGAGAGGCGACAGAGGTTAGCGCGAAAAGAATAAAAAAAAGTAAGTATCTACACACACAAAATCAAAGTATAGTATTTAGACGATATCGGAGGGGCTGCCGCAAAGGCAAATGGTCCATAACGACCCGTCAGAGACGATTTGCGCCCGAGAATTTGCATCACGCTCGCGCTAAACGATCGCCGCCGACTTTCACGCCTATCGTACACACAAGCGTGCATGTATAATATATATTATTACGTATATACACTAACGCGTGTCACCCATTGATTTATATGGAAATCAACTCCTCTTATATCCTTTTGCTCCTTTTTATTTGGATGGGGAGGAGGATACCATGTTTTTTTTTATAATAAAATAATAATATATTATAATGTGCCAGCGTAATCTCTTCTCCTTGCGCGCGCGTGCGCCTTTCACACGTAATAAATATATTTTATTGTATATTATACAGTATACACTATACACGTATATTGCCTACACCCGCGGGCCATGCGCTAGTAACATATAGGTATAGATGATAGTTCTTGATGAGGGCCGCAGTCGCTCAAGTCGAAATTTCAAAATCGATTTATAGGTGGATCGTATATTATAATATATTAGGGATCATGTGTTTTTTTTAATTTAATTTTTGCGGTAAGTACCTAGGTGTGATGAATATATAAAATAATCAAATTATTATTTTTTTTAGATTTTTAAAGGAAAACTTATAATTGAGTTGAAATGGTTATTATAGCAATTGTATTTATTTCTTTTAAAAATATTTGAACAAAAAACAAAGAAGAAAGATTAAAACTACCCTATTTTACTTATTACGATGGCTATATAAATGCGGTGGATACATGAATGCTGTAAGTATAGGTATACGACCGAATGAAGGACTAAAATGTCAACTATGTCTCAAAAATATCCATTTAATTAAAAATTCGATATAATAAAAAAGTTTAATTAAACGAATAACTACAACTTTTAAGACGTGTATTATATATTTCGTCGCTAGGGTTTTATTTTTAATGATGAGAAAACGAAATTTTAAAAATGTGTATATTTTATAGACTGACATTTCAATTAAATTACACGTACACTAATATATTATATGCATGTGTCGTATTTGCTTTTAAAAGCTACGACGCAACCAAAACATTTCTGAGCATAATAATTTACGAGTACATGTAAACGAAAAAAAAGATTAAGTTTGAAAAAAAAATAAAACAAATCACTACAGTACGAGTCTTGTGTAATCGATTCAAAATCAGGGGTGATCGATATTTTATAGAGACATTCGAAAACGCATACAAGCACCGTAAACGATCGAATAGAGATATAGGTATCGATATGGGATCGAATAGGTATATTGTATGATTAAAATATGTAAATATAAGTACCGAAATAAACCATTACAGTGGCACTTATTTTATCCTTTGGACCATATAGGTATATGGGTAACTAGCTATCGCATAGAATTACTGCAAAAAAATACCTTATTATAGTTTTCTCAACGACTCACTTACTGACTTTAATCATCGGAATAATAACTATATAGAAGGACAGTCCACGAGAAGGTATGAAAATTGAAAACAATATCTATACTCTTGTGGGAAATCACATATGTCTATACCGTCTATACTATCAAGCCACATTTTGTATTATTAATTAAATATTTGTTCTCGAATTTCTTACAAATCTGCCATATACAGAGAAAAAACTGAGCTAATTAATGTTAATATTTCAAAAGTTAAATTATTAATTCCCATCTAGTATTCTGGTGGTTAAATGTAAGTTTTTGAATTTAACCACAATAAGCGATTAGAAATTGAGTATTTGATAGGCGTGGGACGTAAGAGGTACACGTAAGACGTACATATATATGTATGAAGACAAGCACAGTTAGATGCCATGTACATTGTACACATATAGGTAGTAGGTACATATGTATTATGTATATATACATACACGCGATAAGGTACTGCGACGATGACATAAAACTTAACCATGCGATATGTATATATATATTTATATATAGGTTAGGTTATACACGATAACGTGGTGCGACGATAACACTTAACCGCGCACTCGTGGTAACGTACATTAAGTTAATCTCTAATCGCCGTTGCAGTGATCCCACAACAAATTTAGGGGCTTCGAACTTTCTAGACGTACCGCGACTGCGCATAACATTTTATACGTTATTGCAGTATGTATATAACGTGTATGTGTATATTATATCTATATAGGCCGGGCATAATTCTCGGTTAATAAATCTCGGTTCACGTATAATTTCCCTCCCCATATACTTGTTATTAGTTCTTTTTTCCTTTTCTATTACCCTCTGACACTTCGGTGTTCTGTAATCGGCACGTAATATATTAATATATAGCTTACGTAACCTATAACCAATGTATTTATAGGATGGTTTTTAACGCGAATCTGCAAATGGCTGTAATATTTCGTTTAATCATATTCAAGTATATTATAATTTGAATTTTTGTTTATACTTAATATTTTATATTGGACATATTTAAGTGACTTGGGGGTGATAAATAAATTAGAAGCTTTAAATAGGCAACTTTTTTAGTATTTTATTTTTGATTTGTCTGTGTGAGTAAAAAGTTATTGTAGGTTCATTAGTGTGAGTATTAATATGACTGTTACACTCATACATGCATGTATCAATAACAAATTGGAAACGTTGGAAATTCATTTTTAATTTAATTCTTTTTCATTTGATTTTTTTAATGATTGTTTTCTAAAAGTTAAAAGTATTTCAAACATATAAAAATCGAAATTATATTAAACCTTCCGCCACAGCCTTGTACATGATAAAATGTCGCAATTAAATTAAATGTGTTTTTGTTATACTAAATTTAATATGAATTTTATAACTTTCGAGCTGTACCTGCATGCAATTAATAATTATAATGTGACAAAATAGGTATATTATAAAATATTTTTAAAAATTATAATATACACAGCAAAGTTTAATTTAGTACAAAAATATGTCAGCTGAAATGCTTTTATGTGCTTTTATGTCTGGTTTTTATAAGCGCCACATTAAACTTACACTCAAATTACGCACTCATACAATGTCCTCTCAAAAAATAAAACATTGTATTCAACAAATAGTGAATTAATGCAGAAAAAGACTCTTGTGTAATTTTCATCTAAGACTAGTTGTTAAGCTAAATAAACTACCTAGTAACTAAGCCTGGTATTTTACGAAATGCGAATCCTTTTGTAATAAATAACACGGCGTGTCTCAGCATCCCTCGATCAATCCTCGAACGTAAACTACAAATACCGAACAATATTATTACATTTGTGACGTGCAGGAAAATGTGGGCACCGACTGATCACGTCATGTTATTACTCATAATATACTAATACTTATACGTTGATGCATATTTATATATGTATTCAACAGCGCCTTCCATAAATCAAACACTATTTGCGTCAATTTAATATACACGCACGCTCACGACACTTTTTATTCGATCGGTTTAATGCGTGTTTATTCCTATCGCGACTCGCTAGTTATGAGTTTATGACGAAACAGATGTCAATTATAAAAAGAAAACAAAGCCTATGTGATACGCATAATATACTTATATTCACTCGTTGGTTTGTATAAAAATAATAATAATACCACTAATGTCCGGGGAAAACGTAATTGAGGTTATATAATATCGTATGGATTTTTGGAACAAGATCAAGGAAATATCCGGTCAGCGCACTCGAGTGTATTTGATAAACGTAGAACACGCATTACATTAAATTGGAGTTTGTAAAATCGTATATGAACCGTCAAATTTCGTTTGAATGAATAATTTCTTGACAGCCTCGTGAGTGAGTATAATGTCTATTACCTATATAAAATTAAAATAAGAATAATACTAATAATTTAGTAAGTGAATCGCGTATTTTATCGCGCGCGTCTTTTAATTAATATAATTACGTGTCCCTTTACTATTTTCGGAACTCTACAGAATTATATCGTCTTACGAATTTTGAATGTGAGCGGAACGAAAGACTATAATATATAGAATATGATATATATATATATATTGAAACAGAGAGATATATTTATGGAGACGAAAGATATAGCAATTGTATTGAGGTCATGAGATTAAATTTAATTAAAAATAATTTGAATGTCCATAGAAAGGTTAGTAATACTAGGGTATGTTAAGTTGATAAAATAAAATCCATATACGAAGATAAATCGTATATAGGTTGAACAACAACCGACGTCGTTTTACAAAAAAAAAACGTGTTCTGGTGTACCTACTTGTCATATTCGTCTCGATGGTCTTCCACAATCAAAAATCATCGTGTAGCATAATTAAATACCAACACACCAGGTGCCAAACGATTTCGAAAAACGCAAATAATGCGTAGTTTATTCTTTGAGTAGAAATTCTTAAAATAACTTTTTTTGAGCTGGGATTAAACAGTTTGTACATTTAGATCGCAGTGGAGGGCTGCAATAATTGTCGTGCATTTCAATGAAGGCTTGAAATCCGTTTTTCACCTACTGATGAACGACGATACTCTCAAAGTAGTGGTTTTCCTCCGTATATTATGTACTATGTAATAATACTATATTATTTTGTACACAGCGACGACATGAGCACGTGTGTGTATGTGACCTCCCCCCACCCCACTGTCGATGCGTACGTTTATTCTATCCCATTTGGTCCGACACCTTTTTTTTTCTTTTTTTCTCTCTTCGCTTAAACGCCGAGAGAGATAATAAAATTGCGCTCGTGCAGCAGTGTTGTTTGCGCGTGAGGATCGATATAGAGAGCATCGAATGAATTATAGGGTTTTTCTTATACGCATATTATAAGCGTGTCGTCGTCGTCGGCCGGTCGTCGTATCCTATATAAATACACATATCCGAGCACATAACATATTATATAAATATAGGTATACGTTGCTCTCGGGCTGTGAAAGAAATGAATTTATATACGCGAGCGTGTAAAAAAAAAAATAAAGGGCGCGACGTCAAACAATGCGCGAACATCGCTTCTCTCTATATATATTATTATGCTATATACTCACACGTCGCGAATATGCAGTTATTGTGTGTGCAGATAATATATATATACGCGACCGCGGGGCCCAGGATACTATATAATGTTTATTTAAATGTTCGTTCGTTCGGAAACGGAACTCATATGGAAAATTTAGCCATATCTTCCGCGATGACTAGCACGTACACAATAATTTACAGATTAAAATCGCGGGTAAGTCGTGGTGGTTTTCGCGCGAGACGATCCGGGGCAAATATAATATACATAATCTATATATATATATACGATACATTATCGTGATGCGAGCATAATATCATAAATATATTTTAATAACTCGAAATCGTCGCGTTCGAGGGACATTTATGTAAGCCGACGCGGCACGATAATTATATTCGTTCGACTTACAACAAAAACAATAATAATTATAATTATATCCTTACAACACACACGTGGTGTATATGGCCGTTTTTTCATTCTCCTGCTGCAGCTGCAGCAGCTCCCCGACGGCGCCGCCGCTGTGATTCATGGTATCGACTTTTTCTCTCTTTCTCCACAGAGATTGCTTATGCCACCGCCAAGTTAGCACCGGAGGAGACCGTCGTCGTAATAAAAAACATTAAATGAAACCCCGACGAAAGAAAGAACGGGGAAAAAAAAACAAGAAAACACAAAACCCGTTAAACCAACGGCCTACGCGGCGCGGCTAATAAGGGAGAGCGCATGTTACCAGTATATCACACGCCGTGTTTTCTTTTTTTTTAGTGGTGGCGGTATTATTATATCGACGATATTACCGATACCGGAGACCCTCGCTCGCATATATACCCATTATGTGTACGAGTTCACACAAATCACGTTTTAAACTCGAAAACTTTTCCTTCAATTAGCAAACGTTGCGCTGCGTACAGTATGCACATTTCATATATGTATTGCACGAGAAGAAAAAGAGAGCGAAAAAAAATGCGTAAAGAAAAGTCATATTATAATATCAACACGGTGTATATGCACCGCATACATGGATCGTAAATTTTCCGACGTACTAAGTAATGAAAAAGATTCGGCGAGAAGGAAAGAAATGTGTCCATTTTTTTTTTTACATTTTATCAAATGCGATCGATATGCAAAGGCGGCGTACTCGTATTCTTTGTATATTGTATATCCTAAACGTATAAAACGGGGGTGGACTTAGGATTTTCCAGGACAGAGTTGGTTGATACCGTGCACCACATGCCCGGAGGTGGATCTTTGTAATAGATCAATTCGGCTGCCCTGCCAAATACTGTAATATTTCTTCATATTATTATTTATAGGGGTTTTATCATTTTTATTTTAGATTTTGAACTTACCACGTGGGTTACTATTACTTTACGTTTGGTTTTTTTATGTAAATTTTTTTCCCGAAAGTTCCAAAATGTATAACACTCCCATCGACTATAAATTGAAAATTATAAAGTACTATTTATTATATACTGATTATTTGAGATTTTCCAATTCGATTGAGAAAAAAATTTGAAATTTGTGGGGCAAACCAATTTTTATCGTGTGATTTAAATAATTTAATTTAGAATTAAAGACGTTACGTTCTTGATTAATGCAAAAGAGACTGATATAAGTATTTTAAAAATGTGTTGAATTTAATCAAGTATATACTCTAATTTTAATATTGGTTTCAAAATCCCGAAATAATATCATATTATATTATACCATAACTCTTAATTTCTTTTGATTATTATATTTTACTCTATATTTTTTTCATTACTTTATTACTTTATGTGTAAATCATTTGAATCAACATATTTTGTTAGGATTGCGAATGCTACAATTTGTACCAACTTTTACATAATCGCTGCGTTTTTATAATATAAAAGTAATACGAGATTTGCTGGAACCATTATTTTCTGAATACAATTGTTAGATGACAGTATCTCAGTTGCATTATAGCCGTTTGGAGTTACGATTTCGAAGTTTGATACGATACGTATCGTCATCCAACGACAGTTTATACATACATATTATTGGTATATTATAACATTGTTATTACGTATAGAGCGATGACAAAAGTGAATAAATCAAAGCAGTGCATAGTCCGTACGACATAATATGTATATAGACGTTTTATAGACGCACTAGAGAGGGCGAAACGGCCAGAAGAACAATTTAATATATGTATATGTTAGACAAAATATCGAATAGGGAAAAGACCGGAAATACCATCGGCAGATCCGGCGTTTACTATGCGCTTCCATCGGACGTTTTATTTTTTTTAGCCTTTTCACCGTCGTTTATATTCAACATAACATTATCGTATTATTGTGAGATACGACCTTTTTAAACCACACTGACGTCACTTTATTACATAATATAAAAACGGAAATTTTCAGATTATTATAAGCAACGCGATTTGAAAAGCTGTCGACAGTTAGTTAGTCAATACATAAATTATATATTATTATTATTATTATTAATACATGTAATATCGAATAATTACCAACAATAAATTACGGCAATGTACCTATATCAATAAGCAATAAATCACATATAATATATAAATATATTATGTTATTGCATAATATTATATAGTACCTCTGACAAATATTAAATATGATTTCGGATCGCAACTATAGGTAAATACTGTTTTATATAATACGTTGAAATGTACAAGATTCGACGACCTCGCTAACTGTGTTTCATGCCGATTGCATTGTTATTTATTGAGATTTGTGTACTTTGTGCAAAATTAATGAAAATGAATGATTAACGTAAAAGGAGATTATCTATGAAATTACAAAATCAATCTACCATGTCAGATTTGATACATTAATGAATAAAATATGCTAACATTTTA
Source organism: Nasonovia ribisnigri (assembly GCA_027563435.1). Taxonomy (NCBI): domain Eukaryota; kingdom Metazoa; phylum Arthropoda; class Insecta; order Hemiptera; family Aphididae; genus Nasonovia; species Nasonovia ribisnigri. Next base: position 80,679 of record JANEHU010000337.1, on the reverse strand, counting down.
TTAATCAAAATTCAAAATATATCAAAAATTTGCACTTTGTTGCCCGTTAAAAATTCCAACTCTATATGATTCAAACTTTGTTCAGTTCGTTATTTAATATTCGGTGTAATGGTTTTTAAAATATAAACATTTTCATCGACCATCTTGAATCTCAAAATGCTTGTGCAAGTACCTAATTAAAAATGCTAATTGGAATATGCCAGAAACCTATAAAGGAGTGTACTGAATAACTGCTCAAAGTTTCGCGGTGATCAGATGGATAGCTTAGGAATGTATAAAAACAAACAGACATATACATTTGATTTTATATATATGGATAATACATACATTATAGTTTATATTATATTGTAGGTAGGTACATAATAATTTTAAGAAAATTATATGCACATAATTATTAATACATACAGTCTAAAACTAAACAGATAACGATAGTAAATAACTAAGTTTTCCTTTTCAAGTGTTCCAATACAATAAATAAATGAAATGTCGAAAGCACGCAAATAAAATGAGGTTAAATATCAGTACTCGCATGCCCCTCAAACCTCTGCACGCACCATATACTACAAACTTCGTACACACACTCAAGTAACTGAAGCGTAAGCCGTAAGGGGACAGATCTTGTTTAGTAATAATTATTATTTCAATTGGAACGGATGCAGGACCTTTTTCATACATTATACAATTTTTAATATTTTATGCTTTGGTTTATGAAATCAAAATTAGGTATATAGGAGGCCAACAATTTGAGGTTTATTCACAGTCTTTGCATATTATAGTTTTAAATTGCTTATTATAAATACATACTTATTTTTATAAACAGTTAATGTTTTAAGAGGACGTCTTACTCACCTGTGTTATCTTCGTCTAACGCATCACATGAAACATTTTACGTGTAAAATAAAATAGAATGTAAAAATTGCAATGATATGCATTATAGTTAGACAGAGAAAACTGACAAGTGACAACACATGCGAAATAATAACTTAAGAAATTTAATAGTTAGTAAGCATATAATATGTTAGTCATACTTACACAATTTTATTAATACTAATGTGATCAGAAACTGTTCCAAAAAATTACTATAAAAACTAAGATAGTGTATCAACAACAAGACATGGGATGATGGCAACTGCCATTTAATGTCCCTACATTAAAAATCACTATATTGACAAAATGTAATTAATTGGCTTGTAAGGTTGTAAACACGTAGTACAAATATATACAAAAATCTTTTTATTTTTTATTTGAGAATTCACAAGAAATGAGTTGTAAAAATAGCTCCACTCAGAATTTAAAATTGTACATTGCACTATTCCAGCTAGTTTAATAAATTATCCATACATGCTCGTGATAATAATTAAAATTTGGAATAAAGTCAAATTTCTCTACATTAAGCCAGTACAGAGCCTGTTCCGCAATAATTATTGTTTTATTTTCATTCCGAACACTGTAACCATTGGATACAGTAACAATAAAACACTATCGATGCAACAAATATAATAAGTTCATATGGAACAGACAGCAACAACAACAACATTAGACGACGATATACAAAAAGAAAAAAACACTATACACTTCGTGTTTATTAGCCGGCGTAGGTTAGCCGTCGATGAAGTATATTATATTATGTGGATGATAAATGGTCAGAGTACCATCGATGTTGGCTATAAATATCTATTTTTGTACTACGAGAATCTCTTGAAATCCGACACAGTAACCCGCACCGAAAGTAATGCCGTATCAGGCACTGATTTACATTAAAGAAGACTACATCTGCAGTATAATTCAATATACCATCCAAATTTATATTTATTTTGATAGAAGCTTTGTTAAAATTATATCGTTGCGTATGTAAATTAAGAAAACGAATATATTATTTTTTCTTAAACTTTTTTTTTTTTTATCAATTTTGGATTATTAGTTGTGAAATATAATGACGCTAATGGACGGGTCCATATAAGTAACTATCGATATTTCTTTATGAAATTTCAATAGAAATTATCATGGGTATTTCAACCATTAGGTTAAACAATAAATGAATTAGCCCGTACCTACCTAATATTTAAACTTTAAATCCCGTATTGCTATAGGATAGGATTTGGAAGGATTTTAATTAGATGTTAAGGAATTAATGAAGGAACATTTGATATGAAGTGTGGAGAAGGATTCATTACGTAAATACATATACCTAACAGTTCTTTGACTGAAATAACGGGACGATTAATGAAAACCGCGCTTTTACGGATGTAAAGAAACCACACACTAAGACTGGGGTAAAATACACGACGGAATGTGATTAAGCTCAAAGCATAACGCGGTTTTGAATGGCCCAATCGCCGCCTAGATTATTTGACTATTAAAGAACAACTTATATCTTATTATAGGCTTTAAACTAATAAGTACCTACCCATTAAATGTCAATATTATAATCATATAATATACATTGTATTTGTATACATAATTGATTGTTTATCAAAATCGAAACCACAAGTGTGGCCTCTCAGATGGAGACGGACAAACTAGGAGAGGAAAAGAAAAATGCACCGTGGTCTGTTGGTTTTCTCGCGAAGGGGGATGACAGTATTCGCAGACGACTGCAGCATGGTTAAAACCAACAAAAACACGACAGGAAAAAAAACCAACGACATCAACGACAACGACAGCGAAAGTCCATAAAAGTAAGTTTCTGAGTATATATATACGAGTCGCGCGCGCGATGTACACCCACACACACACACACACACATATATCATATACATGGCATACCCAAAGGACGGCTCTGCCTGGCCGGCCGGCCGGAACCGACGACGACGCCGACCGGATGGGGCGTATAAAAAGGTCTTGTATCCGGTGCCAGTTTGACCATTTGACACCCCTCGGCGGCGGCGGCCACGGCGTCATCGCGCAGTGTTATATATATGTATACACACACACACACACAGATACGGAAGAGGATAGGGTACCCACACGCACAAACACGCACACGACAATGCCTCTACTTCCGCCGGCCGCCTCTCTAGTAGTCGTCGTCGTCGTCGTTGTCGTCGTCGGATGCTGGAAGTTCCGGTCTCGTCGGACCTCGTCGGACGAGCGCGCGCGTCCCCGCGTTGTTCTTCGGCATTATTGTAGTCGTTGCCGTCGTCTACTGCTGCTGCCGGCCGCAGCGTTTGTGGCGAGGCGCGAGCGCGTTTATATAGTTGAATTATCGTGCGGAAAACAGTTGTTTTTCCTCCGCAGTCCGTCTCCTATACATGTGGCTCTCTGTATTATAACTGCTTTTTTGTCCTTTATTTATTTATCGTTATTATTATTATTATTTTTTTTTCCCCCCGCACGTATTCCACATAATAAATGTCCCCACCGGCCATCTTCCGCTCGCCACTCGTCGTCGTAAAAAAAAAAATGTGCTTTATTATACCGCCGAAGACGCGTGGCGTCTCCTACGCCGTAATATATATATGTATGTACGTGTAAAACAATAAGACGAAATAGCCGACACAAACTGACCGTAAATATTTATGTGCGACCTTTCTGCAATACAAAATGTTCCTTTTTATATAGGTACGTTTCCGCTATGTACGCGATTATCGGTCATGTATACCTATACCGTATTGTCCGTATTATCTATAAGCTATAATCGTATTAATTTGTGACCACGGTCCGTCTACATGGCGGTGACTATTTATTCTTCTGTAAATATAATAATAATATTGGTTTCTATTGCAGCATAATATTATAATACATATATGTTATTACGTAAGGTGTACGTACTAAAAAAAAATTTGATTTTTTAAACCAATTTTACTTAATTCATATAATTAACCGTAAACAAAACGACATATGAACAGTTAACATTTCGAAATAATGTAACTAGATTACTTATAATATGAATAGATATTATACTTAATGAAAACAGATAAGTTCTGACAAATTGTTAAATTACTTGAACGTTTTTAGTAAATGCAGATAAAAACAATGCCCCATCCCAACACGTGTTAATTTCGAAAAAAATATTGAAGAAAAATATGTTAATCGACACTATATTATACCTACCTATTATGTTATAGATATTAATTATACAGTATACGCAGCATAGCAGAAGAACTATGTCACTTGGAAGTTTGAATAGTATTACTGACCAGATCGATTCAGTGTTTGTACATGTTAGGTATAATCCATTGCAGTATTATATTAAATATACGTTTGGAGTCTCGTACAACAATTACTGTCATCCAATAATACGGGATGGATTTTAATAACAATATTGTTAAGGTACAATAAGAAACGATTTTTTTCTATCAGAGATTTTGTTCGTCGGCAACTAAGCCACGTAATCGAAACGTTGATAAATATTATATTTTAGAAAATTTCTCGTACGGCTTTAATATAATAATATATTACGCAGAAATACATCAATTCGGACTCGTGTGTAGTATTTATAATAACGAATAAAATATTATCGGTATTATATCGTGTTCACTTCAACGATTAGGCACGCTTTATCTCTATATTATACGTTCCACGCGATCGGTGTATAAGACCATTATTATTATGATTGTACAGTATACCTAATGTACCTTTGTGTTTATTATAACGTGTATACCTACTCCACGTCTGAGAGATATGACGTAAATCAAGATGTAACTCGTTTTCGCGCACCCAACGCGGTACGAACTGATTTATTATATAGTTACCAGTATAAAAATAATAATAATAATGAGTATGACATTATAATCGCATACGGTAATAACCACGGTATAATCGTAGTGGTACGAAAATCCAAATATATATTATGGTATAATACGGTGTTTCGTAATATGTAATTCCCGATTAATTTTAAATCAATCCGCAATAAAGCTAATTTTATAATAATTTTGTTTTCAATCAACTCACGTATTTAAGTGATTTACCAGTATAAGTAAAATGCACTGAATAGCCTATAAGTACAGAATATGATGATGTTTATATATTCAATAAATATGCGAGTTGTTAGCGTGACGGTCTGCGCTCTGAAGCGTATACGACAACAAATCGCCATTAGCACGAGACAGCATTGTTCAAAAGTTTCTGCTTACTTAGCGGGAATGAGATTTATGAATATATATATATATATATATATTAATTTCATCTGACGGAAATAACTTGGTATTATAATATCAATTGTTGTTTTTTTATTTAAACTAGCACATATTTGCAATAAAAAGTGTTCAGCCCATTTGTTTCGACCTTATTCCATCAATATTAGTCGTATATGTGTAAAAAACAAATCACACTATAGACAAGAAGATAATATGTATGTTGCATAGAAAATAAAACTACACGGTGAAATTTCTCAAAATATACTTTTTAAAAAAATAAATAATTTCCCCATTGAAACAGTGCTACAAAATTAAAATATCGCCGTCCCCGATACAAATTTCTAAATAACAATTTAAAACGTCAGCTGATCGTTGTATTGCCTACACAGAGCGCCTTTTGTCCAAAGAAAATATTGAAGCTTAATTTCGCTATTTGGGGGATTTGTATATTTTACGAAGAACCTTTGAACGATACATCACTATTACTAATACATTATCACAATATTTCGTAAAACAAATTGCATGCAAATAGAAAGAAAATATACGTCAGTATATTTTAAAACATTCACTAATGTTTAATAAGAGAAATAAAATAGAAAATAGAAATATACAAACTAATATATTGGTTTTTTTTTCAAATAATTATTCGTACGGATTAAATGAAAAATAGAGTGAAATTATAAACAATAAACATAGATTATAATATATATCAACAGAAATATTCGTTTAATTTTCAAATATATTTTACGTTATTATCATTTATACACTGAATATTTATATATTTCTATTTAATATCCACGTAAGTATATATATTATTATTGTATGATAAAACTCATGCTTTCAAATTATCTCACCTTTTTCATTGTTGTTGTCATATATTCCACTTAAGACTTCTGAAAAAAAAATGTAAAACAAAATCACCCCAGTCGCTTATTATAATTTAATACAAAAAAAAATATAAAATAAAATAAATAAATAATAAAGACATTGTTATGTTGACGATGTTTCCAAATACTATAATTTTATAGGGTTTGTTATTGGCACACTAGTCAGAGTTATGATGTTGTCAACCGTAATGAGTATCAAATCATAAAAATGTATATAATGAATATACTGAAGGTATAATACTCTTAAGTTTTAATACTCTATAGAATCATTATACAGTATACCTACAGGGTACCTATTTTATATTTCACTAATTTTGTGCTTGTATAATCTATATACTCGTTCACCTATTTATCTCTATCCACTTACTGATTAAGCATTAAAACTTTTCAAAATTATTTTAATACTTAATGGAAATTAATTGTTAAACTTTTAAAACAGTTAGGTATACATAATTAAGAACGACTAATTATCTCAACTTTTTAATGTAAGTAAAAACCAAGTGTTAAAAGTAATTTATTTTGTGTTTAAATAGTTTTTAAGAACTGTACAAAATCGTGATTGAAATGTTAATTTAAAAAAATGATTTAAAAGTAATAATAATACGGTATAAAATAAATAAATATCATTAAACAATAACGGATGTGGGGAATTTAATGAAACATTCATTGTAAACCACAAATTCTTATAAATTCACAGTTTAAGTATTAAAGTGTCAATTAAGTGTGTCCATCGTCACAAGGCTCATAAATTGTAAATAACAACAAATGCTTTATCAATATGATAAGAGCGAGAAAAAGCTGTAGGTACAACTATAAATTATGTCATACTAATAAATAGTCGCTGAACAAGCAACACCATTCATCTCACGTTTTGGTAAAATTATTTTTAACTTATTACTGCACGAAAATTAATTTTCCAAACCTCCTGTTTATAATTATTACAAAAATTGAAATTGGTTGTGTTGCCTCTTCTTAATGATAAAGTAGGCATACATAATAATATAACGTTTCCCCAAAGGCTTGTTATAGTCTCGATTAACGAAACATGCCGGTACAAAACGTCAGAGTATCGGTTTTAGGTTAGATATTCCACATGTATCATGAATTATGGTTTTTTTACATAAAAAAATCGATTGTCGATATATACACCTCCACTCAAAACTAACCATCTTATAACCGAACCTGTCTCGTCCAAGTTCTTTTGGTTTTATAGGCGTATGAATAAACAACAATTATTATTATTTGTATGACGTTCAGATAATCACTTATATGCACAGTAATGTTTTATAAGGTTGTTACTTGCGGATGGAAACGCAAGTAAGCAAGATATCGAACGTACACTACTCGCGCTAAACAATATGAATATATGATTATACACTGCGATCTTGTATATTCACACGATCAAACCTAGCTAATCACTGATCCGCAAAGGAGGGTTTTATCATTTTGAAAATACGCAATAACCATTTTAATCATTAGATCGAGACGTCGTAAAGTTCGAAAACCAATATAATATTGTTTAGATAAACAGCGTATTTGATGTTTCCCGAGCAACACACACAAAAAAAAAAATAATAATAATAATGAAAACCAAAAGCAAACGAAATAGATTATATTGACTAATAAAACGCAGTAATAAATAAACGAGCCATCAGAGTTGTCTGCACCGAAATCGTGCGGGGGTGTAACTCGCGTATGCATGAACATAGTAATATATCGTACGTATATAAATTGGATCGTCGGGGTGAGTGACAACCAGCGTGTACGAATGGGCGGGTAAACATATAGAGGTCGAAAGGAATTTCAATGTATAGGGTGGTGGTTGCTGTCTGGGGTGCATGAAATATACTTTAAACGCGATGTCGACCGAAATTTGGGACAGTTTTTTTTGGGAGGGAAGAAAAAACACAGATACCTACATACTGAAATGCAAAAAAATCCGTACACGTATGCAACAGCACAACATAATAATATAGTAGTTATATATACGTCGATACATATTATAGTGAACTGGAACTGCAATTTTAAGAGGAGGTCCACGGGATGGTGACTGTTGTTTTGGTGGCCAGTGGCTACAAAAATATTTAAAGCGAAATAATTACTAATACTTCGTCAAATCGTACCTATATTAAGTATCGCCAAATAAAATGTATTTTTTATATTCAGGGTAAACTCAAATGATAAAATCAACCCATCAATTGAAATATTAAAAATCAGTAAATTAAATACCTCGGAGTCTTCCTTGATGAAAAACTAACCTGGAAAATACACATAAATAAATTAACAAACCTAAACAATAATGCAAATGTTATACCCCCAGCAAAAAACTATAGCTCAACACTACAAATTAAATGCTCACTACTACTATATACATCAATTTATTATAAGACCACTATTATTCAACGCATGTCCAGTGTGGTCCTCCGCATCTCAAACAAAAATTAAAGTCTACTGTCAAAACTATATACCGTTCTCAGAATAGCTCTAAAAGCCCCCTGATTCATGCGCAACAGGCAACTGCATAACAGCACAAGAATACCGTTCTTAGATATTTCGATCAAAAAACAAATCAAAATATTGCATCAAAGACTTAACTCATCTAAACGAGATCTCCACTGTGAAATTGGGAAAAAATGAAAAACCACGTCTCCCTCAAGATCTATCCTTTATTCCTTTATCATCATCAACATAATTTTTGTAATTTTACATTTATATTCATGGTATTTATCAAATATGATAATCACGATTTTTTTTGCATTTTTTCTATATATTTTTATGTTGAAGCAATTAAATTATTTATAGGTAATATTTTAACGTAGTCCTGATAGTGCGCCGTTATGTTTTTTTTATATAGCCACGAGATATTAAGACGAGAAAACACTGCGGCTTACCCCATATGCAAATACACACCTAAGTGCCGTTGCGAGATAATACTTTAGGAAATGTTCTCGCGTAACGGCCTCGGAACTAAGTCGAAGGGTGATTTACAAGAATAGCGTGGATGCGTTATATTAAGTCCATTTAACTGGTCAATAAAAAAAGCACCTAACAACACAATCGTATATCTGCGGTGTGTACACTGTAAATCGTGCTCACGATTAATGTGATCGGAGGCGCAAATCAATGGAATAGGAGTATTGTATAGGCAATTATTCCGACATAATATTTTCCCATTGGTCTGTGTGCTAAAACGAAACGGAGATCAGCGTGAGCAAGGCATTATCACACTATCATGGTTATGATATCGGAAGTCGAAACACAAATTCAAAAAATCTGACAAAATAACATATATACAAAAAAAAACTATGATTTTTAATTTTGAAACCAAGATAATTCTTTAGATATTTACGTACAGACTAAAGTTATATTGAAAACGGTTTTTGATTTCAATACATTCTTGTTTTTATGAAATATTTCGAAAAAATAAATAAATAAATATAGGAATGGTTTATTGATTAGAATGCATATACTATGCCAATGTGTCCACTAAAATCATCTTTCAACCCAGAATAATATATGTTCCAATTTTTAAAATTGACTCAATTAAATTATATTGATTTAATAAAAAATATGAGTATAATATGTTCTACATACGTTCCCGTAAAAAAACAGTAAAATAGTTAAAATAATACTTATTATAGAGCCACAATAATTAATTTTTACTACACCATCACAATGTTTGGACCTTATATAGGTACTACCTACCTAAAAAATTATCTGAGATCGCCAATTTATTTAAAAAGGTTTACATCAGTATAACTCTAAAAGTCGAATATCGTTAGTATACTTATAGGTAGGTAGTTATAATATTATAAATATGCGTATTCAAACGGGGTCATAGATACTATAGTTTTCAAGTCCAGGTGAGAGCTGGTGGGTGTAATGTGTATTAAATATTATCACAGGTGGACAAGTATGGACGAGTACAAACACGGCGATCACCCTGTACATTCGCTAGCGTTTGCCACCCAACTGGATATTCGCGGATGTACCGTCGTCCTGCGCACATAATAATATATCGATGCCAGTTTTTTTTTTGTTATCTTCCTATATGAAAAAAAAAAACGAAACGAAAACAAAAACTGGTTTCGGATTTGCTCCCATATAATGTTCCACACATATACACTACCAATATAAATTATATTACATATTCATTTTAATAAACTAATTTATTGTGTGAGGATTGCTATACCTACACAGCGGTATAATAGTGCTCACGCGAATTGTCCGATGCGTAATCGATTTCCGCATAATATAAATCTTTTCGACAGCAATCACGCACATGGTACAATAATACAAACTTAGGTACAATTATTTTGTATAGAACAAAAACAATCGAAGAAATTAAAAATTGTTTGTACAATTATAATGTAGCAAAATTTTCAAACAGATGAACGGGCCACCATAGTGTTTTCTCGATACCATTGCGGGGAAAACTGCAAGGTGGCCCACACTGTAGGCACCTGTATAGTGTATACTCATCTCATATATACCATACGTTTTGCAAAAACACACACACACACAATGTATTATGTATAAATGTGTTCTTGAATAAACATTCCGGAAAACTGGTATAATAGTCCAAGGAGAATCTATAAGGATAAAAAAAATAAAAAAAACTACATAACCGAACGTTTTATTTTATGCTAATTCCCTGTTAAAGTGTGTATAATGTATAATATATACATAGGTATATATATATATTATATATGTGTGCGTATTTGATATAACTGCTCAACGCTTCAAAATCGAATAATTGTGCACAAACGAGTTTTTGACATTATTTTTTTTATCATTTAAATGTTTTGCCACTTATAGGATTTAGTATTATATACCCATAACCCATATATAAATAATAGTAATAATATGTATGAAAAGTTGTAATAGTTGTAATAGTAAAGTTGTAATAGTAAAAAATATTTTGTTCCAATCATTACACATTTCAACCATCACTCGTAAAACACAATCGCATATTATTTAGATATAAGTTAGTGAATGTCATTTAAGTATTTATTTTTAAAATAAGTATAATATGTGGTTGACGAATTTTACGTCGATCAAAGAGATGGAAATGTATGGTGTTTACATTTTTTTATTAAATTAAAAGGCCATTTCCGTCTTAAACACGTATTCTGGGATCACTTGGGCTATTACGAACTGTAAGTTGGAAATTAGAGAATTATAGAGGTAGGATAGATTGAAGATGAATCATTATTAAATAGGGTTTTACCAATATTTTTAGCTAGTATATAGTATGGGGAGGTTGTTATGAACTGTTATATTTGAAAACATAGAAGGTAGCTTTGGTTATTTGATGGAGACATTTGGATTTTGTTTATGCATAAGGGTTGGGTTCACCGATAGTTGAATTTCTATATACCGATATTGGCTTTAAAACAAGTATTTAAGAGTGTTTTGTTATTAAAGAATCGATTGTTCAAAGCTAATAACTTGATACGGATATGAGAGGGGCTGCAAGTTAGTGGGCTGTCTAGTTAAATAGGTACCTAAGTACAATTTGAACTCCAGAAATACATATTATAGAGAGTTATAGTTAGGCAGTTTTTTGGTCTAAGTATGAACTTCAATACATATGGACTTAGATTCGTTAATATAAATTTCCCAAACTTGGTACAGCGCGTGTATTTAATCAAATTTGTATATTACATATAACAGCTGCTGCAGGTATATCTATGTGTATCGGCTGATAGATATATCTGGCAGATGATATTAATATTTTGTTTTTGAAAAAAAAAACTAATTATCAAAAAAATAAAAACCTATAAAAATACAACTGCATAAAATAAATAGGTACTTATATACTTATGGAAAACAGAAACAATTATTTTCTATATCCAAAAGGTCAGCCTTATAGATACTATCTACTTTCAGTAATGTTGTATATATATATAGTGTATTCCCATTGAAATGATTATGTTTGAAATCAAGATTCAAATTTATTACACTAATATGCAGGACACGGCCCGGCTGTAACTCAGACCCGGAGAATAAATTATCGTTTTCGGATAGGTACCTAGCGCACCGATATATATTTAACATTTTAATCTATGACGTGTGTAAATATTAAATAATAATTTCAAACAAACTCATAATATACCCCAGTGGCGTAGATGGAAATTTTCATTTGGGGGGGGGGGGGGGGGGGGATATATATCCCCAAAAACTAGCTAATTTTCGTACATTTTTTTTTTTCTACAATATAATGTCTATTTTCCTAGATTTATGTGACATAATTTCAAGAATTTCTTCGGGCGTAATAGAAACTTCTTTTTATTGACCTTTCTGATTTTATTCGAAGGTGATGTTTTTTCACCTGTACTGCTTTTAGTTGCTGGTGACGTTTTTTTCACCCATACTGCTTTTGGCATTAGTTTTTACAGAAAAATAATTTTTGATATTACTCATATTAATTAAATAAAAATAAAAACAAGTTCACACTTGACACTTCACCAATGAAAATATATTAAATATAATTCATAAGGATTTATGGGAAAATATATATTGTTCTGAATAATTGAAATAATTATATGAATATATGATACATTGTTAGTAATCACGATTAAAGATAGTGTAGCACTGATAATATTTAATAAACGTTAAGGCTTATTAGCTTATACTGCCTACTACCTAGTAAAAGATCGATGGTAGTGACTAATGAGTTCTCCGACAAACGGATAGGACGTTATCTATCGGTTCAAATAAATTTAAAAAAAATTAAAACGATTTATAAAAATTGATAACATAAGATTACTTATCATTTTTTCTATCTTTGGTATAATGTATAAAGTATATATATAAAAGCGGGTAAGTGGATGTCGTTCTGCTGTACAGTATAGTTTAAGTCTACAAGTGGGTTACTAATTAATGGGAATTTGAATTCAATGATATAATATTATTGTATACGAAAAACGATTCTGAGATGAGACCTTTTGTCAGTGTGGATATTTTATATTATATTTATATTGTTATTACTTATTACTTATTAATACGGTGGCCGGTAAGTTGAATTAATATTATAAAAATACAGCAAAATAAGAAAATCACTACCTACATGAGAAATCGACTGAATATCCAATGTTGTAACAATTTGAACTTCAAACAGTCATAAAAACTTAATTTGACTTTCAGGTAAAAATTTTTTTTGAATAAGTTAGGAAAACTTAATAGGAAATTGAAATTAATTTTCAAATCTAAGATTTAAAAAGAAGAATTTTTATGAATTTCTAACTTAAAATAGTTTGCACATTTTCGTGATTTTTACGTATTTTGCCAAAAATAAAACTTTAAATTCTAAAAAAAAATTGTGCATATGGATTTTTAATATTTTTCAACTGTCATTGTAACAATATATTAGGAGCATTGTTTTAAATTTTCAAGCTTTTTTACCCAACAAATTAAATTTTATTAACATTTATAGAAAATAGAACTAAAAATATTGGAAACTGAATATACAGCTTTAATCTATCCGTAAATAATTCAAAACAAATTAAAATATTTTGAAAATGTTTATCGTATAGAAAATGCTAATATAAACAATCAGTTAAAATTTCATGCATCTACGATTTTCAGTTACACCAAAAACTAAAATCATTTTTGTCGAAAACCGATTTAGCGTAAAAATTCCAGTTTTTCCTTAATTTTACTTTTGTTGAACCCTGCGCTTTTGAAAACAATTGGGAATTTTTCACTAGTGAGCCCCCAAAGCACCAACTAGATTAACTTTTCTATCAGAAAAGATACTGTTCAAGAAAATCTAAGTATTTTTACTGTCCTAAAAGAATAATGACAGACAATAATAATGTAAGTTGCATTATAGAATAAATGGTTTGGTCGATGTATAGAGGTAAACATAAATTAGTCCAAAAATCGTACAACGTCTACATAATATAGGGACCTACTCCATTACAATATTATTTACGATCGCTCTCAAATCATCAACAAAATGTAAAGCAATCATACTTAGCATGTATCTAGTATTAAAAATATTATTATGGATATTTTAAATATCCACTAATCAAATTAAACATCTAAAAAAAATCCAAAACCAGATAGGTAACTTGCCTCAAAATTAATATTATATGATATGATATGGAATCTAAAGCCACAAATTTTCTCACAATTTTCAATTCAAATTCCTATTTTCTCAATCCGAAAAATGACAAAAAACACATACTCAGATCAGTTGCAACTTGCAATGACAATCCATCACACCTAACTCAATGAAATTAAAACTTTCATAAACATGACCCAAATTTTATCTCATCAAGTAGTCTGCAAATTGAAATTTCGTGGTTATAATCATATTATTGAACATCATGTTAAATTAATTTGAACATCGACGACAGCGACATCATCAGAAGCAATGCGCTCGCCCCGATTACGGATATTATATTATTATTATATTTTGTCCCGTGCAGAAGGTCACACAAGAATTTATCAAAATACTAACCGAAGTGGTCAACGACCGGCGTGGGATCTAACGTTCGTGACAACCTTATGATATTGTGATTGCACTTTTATATTATTATTTTATATATAATAATATGAATAAAGACATCATTGTCGTCTTGTCCGAGACAGGAATACAAATTTCAATAATTTTTTTTATTCATTTTAATTATTTCGTCGAGTTCACCACACGGCGCGCCGTTTGTGTGTGTGTGCGTGTGTGTGTGTGTGTGTGTGTGTGTGCGTGTGCGTGTGCGTATATACGTACACAACACGTGTTATACACGCGTGCACACAGATATGTATGCATTGTTTTATAACAATATAATATTATTATGATAATATGGCTATATATATATAATATTATATATTATTACGATTTTATCGCCGTGTAAAGACGGACGCAGAAATCCAGAGCCGTACACTGTTGTATATTAGTTACGGGTGGAAAAATGGGAAACCGACGATACGATTTGTTAAATTTTTCTAGTCATTGTCGGTCGGGGGGAAAATCGAGAGACAAACGCACACACATTTAATGCACGAGGTCGTAAAAATATAAGCTAATTATAAATGTTCATTTTTTTTTTTATGTAACCAACCACGAGCATATTATAAGCTATTGTAGACGTATTGACGTATTAAATTATTTTTATAAAGCGACTACCAATTACAACACATTTAAATAAAATCTAATATTATTTACTTATAAAACCAGTTGCGCCGAACCAACGTCCATACTGGTAGAGAAGACTGAAAATCAACCGCACCGGTGACTCAAACCGATAATCGCGGGGTCGGGTTTTCTAGTGGGTCCGCGATAATAATATTATCATTATTATGTGGAATGGCAAGGCGTTTTGATGTGCGTATATTATAATACTATATTATTACCTACAATATTATGCAAATTTTGCTCGAAAAGAAAACGGAAAAATGTTTTTTTTTTATAACGCGGTGTTGTGTCTCCGACGGAACCGTTTTCAAGGGCTCCGCGCGCCAATCCTAAGTACCCTCTGTTTTTTATTGTCACTAGAGTGAAGCAGCCAAAACGACCTTTACCCGAACTCGTCGTAATGATATCGACCTCCTCCCCCCAAAAAAAATATAATATATACCTTTATATATATTATAAACTAAGCGTTGCACACCTACGACGAAGGTTTTTTTTTAAAAGGTCCGCCTGGATGTCTAAAGAATATTATTATATAATACGTTCGGGACAAAAGTATATAAGTCATTACGAGAATGCACTTAGGGTTATTTTTTGAATGGCTTTTATATCGTAATTTATTTTATAACCAACTGCATTATTAGCTTCAGTTTTTTTCCAAACTGTAGCCCTTTTGTAGGTCATTCGCGGAGTTCAATAATATATTACGTAGATACCATATATGGGTACTGGGTAGTCCATAAAATATAAAATACCACTATGTACAACGTATTAACATAACCCCTTATGCTTAACCTCTGAGTAAAACTTTGAGCACACAAATACACGATCAATTGCACACACACACACACACACACACACACACACACACACACACACACACACACACAAACTTGAAAAGTTAAGTTCATAATATAAAATGAACTATATCTATTTGTTATAGTATTATATTAAATTGGATTGTTGGGATACAGTTGAGTAGGTACCTATATCAAACTATATTAAATTAGTATAGATGATGCCTAATGTTTAGCGTATTTCAACATCACGCGTCATCAAAATCGTTTTCGAGTGACAATAAAATACTCGATGCCCACCTATCTACTAACTAATAATTTTTACTAATTAATATTTACTTTAATACCTATCTATATAATATTATTATTATATATTTATGTACAGATTATTACATTGATTTAGACGGGAATATGAAATATTATACTGAATGTTGTCTATAGTAAAACTATCTGTCTATATAGGACTACATGAAAATGACTCGACTGTTATCGAGCTATACATTTGGTCAAAATGAAAGCCATCAAACTCAAAAAAATGCATGTACCTACAGTACTTTATACATATCATTATAGGTACGGTATACTAAACGGGTTCAACTCGTACCTATAGGTAGACGTTAATAATAATAATAATACACATTGTGGTCGATCACACGTCCGCGATATTGAAATTTTATTCGTTTCGTCGTGCTTACGTACGTACTAAGTACTAAAAACTTATATAGTTCCCATATACTATAATACATAAGCACTAAAAAGGGTATGAGTAATGACAATATAACCGTTCTCACCGACGCGGTCCGGTCCGGTATAGGACGACGAACGTATACATAATTTTAATTCAAATTTTACTGGCGACGAATAAATAATATATAATGCATCGCGTTTATATACAACCATAGTCACGTCGCTCATACGCCGTCGCGGATCTACGGAATGCATTAGAATAATATAATATTGTAAAATATGTTGTTATTACTATTATTATTACCATCACTATATCATTGTTATTCCGTTTATAACGGTGGCTATTTTAACTATTTCTAGGTGCGCGACCAACCGTGACGTGTCCTTGCCCTAATTATGAGCCTTGTGAGAGACGACATATCGTTATAAATTAGACGTGTGATTCGGGACAGAACGTCGGTTAGTATTCCGACCGACCAACCGCGTGAGACCCAATACTTAAGCCGGAGAAAATATTACGTATCCGATATACATATACATAAAAATACGAACGTATATATACGAGAACGTGCTCGATTGAATACCAATGACTGTGGCGGGTCGCGGTTCTCGCGCAAGCATTTGGCTACAGTTTATATTATTATCATCGATCCGGATGAGCAGGCGTAGTAGAGAAGGACAAGGAATAATACCCTTTAACGAAAACTACACGTCGTAGACATTTAGTGAAAGAGTTAAAAAAAGAAAATATATAGAGAGAGCTAGCGAGAAAGAGAGAGACGAAATCAGTTATTTTACTTACTCGTCTCCTACTGTCTAAATTACAGCGCAATTTTATTGTAGACTAGGTAGGTAATTGAAATAAGCATGTCTCATCACAATAATGAAGAATTCAATTACGTGAAACTCAAAACGCAAATATATATTTTTAGTATATTTTTGTAGTAGTACGTTTTAGGTGGACGACATATCTATATATTATTTTTAAATTTGAATGATTTAATGGGTCGTGTATTAATTTAACTATAAGCTTCACAAGTCTTATCAATAAAGTACATAATTTATATTTAATACCTACATAGGTGTTTAGTCATCATTTTTACTTTTGCGTTTGCCTATAATGGAAGGTCCGTTGAGTATTTAACATTTACATAATTATTATGGCAACAGAAATATGAATTTTGGAAAACATAATAGTTTGCAATTTTTCGTATACTCGTATTTCGGAAACACCGTGTTATTATGATATTAAGTATACGGACTTTATTATTATAGTTTAATAATGGCTTTTTACCTTTCTTTAAATTGGTAGAAATTAAAGTTAATCCATTTTTTCTCCTACATTTCATATTTTATACTCTCGTGTATAGTGATCAAATTGTGAAAGTTGGAGTAAAAATTACGTAGGTACAGATTATTTTTTTTGTGTTATTGTTACATAAGCCAGCTCGAAAATAAATTTTATTCAATTGTGTAGGTAAACATATATATATATATATATATATAACATAAACGTTATAGGTTTAAACTAAACAGAGTTCTCGTTCAAACTTGCAGGGAACTGACTTTACAATATCCAGATAATATATGTTTTATAACGTATAGAAATATATTTATATACATTTGAATTTTTTTGTTTTTTTACTCAAAAAAATAAATAGATTATACCAAAATAAAATTCATAATCCTGCATGTTAATTTATATTTTGAACTTTCTAAGCACATTTTGAAAAAATGTAAGTCTTTTTTTATTAGTTTTAATTTTAGATTGAATTTAGATAAAATTAGTTTAACGTTTCGCTATCAATAGAAATGTTTTTGAATAATGATCATTTAATATTCAACTTTTGTTCAAAATATCATCATATTTCTTATTAATGGGTACCTATACATTAGAATTTATTCATTTTTTTTAGCATATTTTAGAAAAATTTTAAGGTATACTAGCAGACATATTTACATGCTTTTTATGACTTATATAGTTCTTAGCATTAAACATCTTATAAGGTTTATTTAATAATATTATTATTATTGATGCACTCAGGGACGTATTTGAGAGGGGGTAAGGGGTACCATTTTCCTGGAGAGCAATTTTTTTGGGAATAATTTGGGGATATTTAGATAGAATTACTGTTCATAACATGTAACATGTAATTCATAACCATGGCCATTAGTCAATCAAGAGATATGAAGATTTTGAAAAAGATTTTATTGACACATTTTTTATGAAAGAGGTGGTAATAGTCATAATGTCATCTAAACTTTACCTAGGACGAAAAAAACTTTAATTACGTCTCTGTAGACACCCATATCTGATGAAAATATTTGAGGTTTTAATACACCGATTATATGATACAACCCCATATGCCTTTATGCCCAACAATTCAATATAATATAATATTATACTTATTAATTGGATTATTGATTTTATTATTATTATTATATTATATTATATTGAATTTATATACAAAACGCGCTTACCATGACTATTGATGTAATTGGCTAAGTACAGGTCCAGCTCACGGACGGATACGTTGATGTGGTAAGGGTTCACGCACAGGCTTGGATGTGTGCACTCCGGTGACTTTTCTAACCGTTCTCCATCCGTGCTTTCGAGTGGGATCGCCTTGAACAGTATCACCATGACGAGGTCCAGCCGCCATACCTGTAACACGCGGTGATTTTTCGGTTTTAACAAAATCGTACATATATTATATAATTTCTATAATTCTATATGCTATATAATATCTATAATTCTGTATACAATATTAAATAGTCAGGAACGGATTGAGATTTTTGCCGCTTATTATAACACCTAACAATACTGTTATTGGATATGTCTCAGTAAGTTATGTGTTTATACTAAACATCCTACATCAACGGTAAGACAGCTAGATTGCTTAGACACTGCAAGACACCGTCGTGTATTGTCATATATAATATAAAATAATAATAATATAATATATAGGACACACAGAGGTGCATATAGGTACAATAATATAAAAATTGTCAAAATATTAATTTATATACTTTCACATATAATTATTTTTTACCTAGTGTACGTTATATAGAAATATCACATACACATTAAATATATAAGCACCTGATCCTGAGTCCAAATATCATTTTATTGTTTGTCTATTTATAAAATAACAAAAGTATCCCAAATGAACACGTTTAAATTAAAAACGATATATACTACCCGATATATAGAAAATTAAAAATTATGTGGTATACTGTGCGTAGGAGTCATTCAGTCATTGCTGGTAAAGAATCCCAAACGGTTGATTTTTGTTTTGTATTCAAAGTTTGACGAGACACTTTGAATATACATGCAATATACATAGTTTTTGTATATAACAGTAGTTTAGTCGTACACAACCCTTGACAGATTAAGGGATGTTGTGGTTGTAACGCATTAGGGTAATATACGTTTTTACAAATTGCGAACCACCGAAAAAAATGTTACGCATCGCTTGCATTTATATTATTATATTATGATCCCTATCTGAGCTCGGACATTATTTCCAGCCCTCATCACTCCCCTCCGTTTTTAACAATGCTTACCAATGTAGTTCGTGTGTATACGGAACGCATCGGATAACGATTAAGTTCAGCTAAAGACATATGAAATGAACTCTCCGATGACGAATTTGAAATGTCAGTCATTTAATAAAACTTTAACACAAATATTATGACAATTTCAACAGTAATAAGACTATCCAATTTAAAGCTATAACAAATTACACTAACTATACTGTATAATAATAAAAAAGTTTTCATTTTCTTAAAATTCTCCAGATTGTTATAATGATAAAATATTTATCACACATTATTTTATAGCAAAAATTCAAAATCACGTAACTTAAAAAAGGTACATTTTTTTTAACCTCGGAGGAAGGGTTAGAGACTTAATTTTGGATAGTCCATTTGTATTAATTCATATTGAATTGATTTTTTCCCCTGCCTAAAGTTATCTTCATATGGGCAGTTTTAAGAAATTACGCATACGAATATAAATCAAGAGTTTGAATATTAAAATGTATATAGGTACGACATTTATGCCTGTACAATACGAATGTTATACTATAATATAATATTCACGCTACTAAAATACTATCCATTTAAACACAAAAACAAAAAAATTGATATGTTGTTTTTCTAAATTCAGTTTGTTATGAAACCGTCAATAATGATACCTTTATAAAATTAATATCTATAATTTTTGCAACTTTGAACAGTGATGAATTATAAATTAAATTGCGTACACGGTAATTCTCGTACATCTATAAAACTAAAAATGCACGATTTGAAAATATACATAAATTATCAAGCAAAAAACAACGGTAATAAATTAAAAATAACAGGTATCATTTACAATATTGCTGCGTCTTATGGATTTATCTTATGGATTTTTACGCTATTCAAAATGTGTGCATCACATGAAAAAAAAAATCACAAACATGAAAAAAACGGTATATGATTGAATGTAAAATCATATTATCTTGTATGTATATTTTTTTCTGTGAAATAATATTAAAAAATATTACTAAAAATGAATGTAGTTGTGTTTGATGGTATTTTTCTCTTTTCTTATACGAAACACTTACGATATAAACGTAATAACTTCACATGTGTATGTGTAATGTACCTATATTATATATATTACACACGCCCAATGTATACTCAAAACCCAGCAGGAGCTATGCTTTTTGCAAAATAAATCCGTACAACGACCTGAACGCTATGTATACAATAATATACGATGCAGGTAGTGGCTATAATCGCTAAAGGTCAAATTCGAATTTTCTTATGACTTCCTGTAATTACACGGAACTCGCTATGTTGTAAGTAATTCATAAACATAATATAGTAAAGTGTATACTGAGTGATTTCTCAAAAATAATAAGTTCTCACCACCCATGTTCTTCAATTCTGATTTTTTTAATTTTGAAGACAGTACTTTCAAATACCTATACTTATATTTTTTTTTATAACATTTAAGGAGTGTGGCGTGGCTGTACAAACATTTTTTTTCAAATAAGTTTTACTATTTTTTCTATAAATTGTTGATCCACTGATTTTTAAAAATATAAACTGAAATTTGAACTAGTAGTTGTTGAGTTTTATAACATTACGCACTAAGGATATAACAGGTTTGGAAGATACGGAACACTATATAGTGACTATGATTTGAGATTTGAGAATTACAATGATAAATATTAATCCATTAGCGTTTTATAATCGATAAAAATCGTCCGAGTTTAATAAATAATAGATTCAATATCCAATATTACATCTATTTTAAGTTAAACCATTTCTAAGGACTATTATCTATATTGGGTACATATAAATAACTCAGAAATTACTGGTTCAAATTTTAATTTAGACATTTACAAATTGTCCAAAATCGTCTGCAGCAAAATATTTAATTTAAAAAAAAAAATTATATCTCCACATGGCTCTCCTTAAATGGTATAAAAATTTAAATAATGATAATTTTATGTATACTTAAAAATTAAAAAAAATTGAATTTAAATTAATTCATTATTAAAGAAGAAAAAATGGGAGTTAGCATGTTTGGTGAATCGTCCTGTATACATATTTATGGACAGTGGCTGTGTACGGGTTTTGTTTCAAACCACGACCAAACTATGCGTAGTTTAACGGGGTCGTCAATATTATAATATTATTTGACTCGTCGCCGTAAATAAACTAACAATAAAAATAAATAATAATGATGTGGTCGGA
The DNA here is from genome assembly GCA_027563435.1 of Nasonovia ribisnigri. NCBI lineage: Eukaryota > Metazoa > Arthropoda > Insecta > Hemiptera > Aphididae > Nasonovia > Nasonovia ribisnigri. The sequence continues at coordinate 58,337 of JANEHU010000337.1, read as the reverse complement.
GTGCGATATTTCCGTTCGTATTGTAATGTATATACGGACCCACGATTGCGGGTCGGTGAAATAAAAATTGTATTTCACAATCAGTGTAACACAAAATTGTAATGGACAATAAATTTCGCTAATTGGATGCGACAGACACCTCGTTGGTTCGTAAATTAGCAGGCCACCTTCGATGTATTTCTCCTGAAGGCACATACGTAAACACGTCACACACACGTGACACACACACACTTACATACGCTCACGAGACTCGTGAACTCTGTTAGGTTTCGGTGTGGAGAGAGCGGAGAAGCAGAAAACGAGCCGACCAGAGATCGAAAATGTATAATATAATTAGTTATTGTATTTTTAAACCGATTATTGCAACACGTATATACGGTAACACTGCGGCAGTAATGAGTGTCGTATTCGAATTAACATTTTATAATGAGATCGGACGGACAAGATTGAGTGCAATCAAACCCAGAAAATGTGTTCCGTCCGTAAGATTTATAGTAGACGATATATATATATAATATAATATATACATTATATATATATATGACTGTGTGTGTGTTATTTAAATCACGGTTTTAATTGACATTTCTTTTGACTGTGTGTATAGACGTTATTCGGTATTGTCGTTCGGAGGTTAGCTGAGTCAGTTGTATATTATATATAATATTCCTATGGGCTACGACACTATATAACTCATATACATATTCGGCGTTTTACGATTTTCGTTTTGAAATTATTAATACATTTTCTTTTTACATTGCACGTTTGGATATATATGATATTTACCTATTTACACTATATGATCCCAGTTCAGAATATGTAATACAACACTTACGTTACTTTTTTTTTATCATAGGTCATAAGACAGCAAAACATTTATTTTTCGTTTAATGTAAAAATTACAATTGTTTAAAAATAATTATTACTTACTGCTTTTTTAATTATATTTTGATTACTGTATGTATGTCAGTAGTTATACTACTCATTACAAATAATTGTTGGCAGTACCTAGCTTACAATTTATTTCAAATTTCAACACGGTACTAATACTAAATAGTTTTTAGATACCTACTTGTCATAATTTTTAGCTGAGTTTTGAACTTAAGATTATTTATAATAAATCCCTCAAAATTTTCATATCAGTACCCTTGATGGTCAATATAATATCAGCCTTTATAGAACAAGAACATTTTAAACATAATATATATTATAAGCTCAAGAAATATTAAATTGAAAACGTAGTAGACATTTCTTAATAAAGTTATAATTTTGATGACTTATAAATTAGTTTAATAGTTACCATATTAATGTATTATAGAATATAATGTATATTATGTAGGTATTTACGTCTAACATCTCACTGTATACTATACACAACAGTGGAATTAAACATTTTCTTTTAAGGTCATATATTTATAGTTTCATAATTATGTCATTATTTTACAGTAATACTGTAAAAAAAAAAAATTATGAAGAAAAAATGTCACAATGCACCCCCTTTTGATTGAACGTTAATGAAATATTCACAGTCAAGTATAAATAAGTGTTGATTAGCAAAAGTCATCTAGGCCCATTGAAGACCCATCCACATGGACCACCAAAACATCGTACTTAAACTTACGCATAAATTAACGTAAAACAACATTTGAATGAACTTATATATTTATTATTTATATAAACATATACCTAAATTATGGTGGAGGATATACCTAATTACGTGGAGCTTATCAGATGTTTGCCCCATTCCAATATGTATCAAAATGCGTTTGTCTCAGTGCAGGTACTATACATATAATATTATATAACCACAATTATTACATTATTTTATTAAATGAGATAAACGTTGCAAATTAATTACGTATTTGCGAAATAATATCATACACTCTTGATACTCCAGTGGCATACTTGTGGTGGTGGGAAGGTGGGAATAAGAGAATTTCCCTCCTCCCCAGAATTTTTTTAGCATTATTCTAACTACTTAGTTAAAAAGTTAATTTTTCATTTAATTTAATAACGTAACTAAGTATGTAGTTAAACTATCTTTGTCAGTTGATCTGAAAAATATTACGTCAAGTTAAATCATGCATATTATGCATAATATCCTATACAACCGTAGTTAAGTGTATCTAATAATTATTTAATTAATTTGTTGTTTAAGCCCGCTATAATGAATGATTTAAAATGAAAATAAATAAATCAATGTTCATGGATTTAATGATTAATTAGATATATTGCTTAAACCACTAAAGCTTGTGTGGAATAAGGAGAATGTAAGATATATTTTTAACAAAATGCTTAGTGATTACAAACTATGTGGTGTTACTCAGTTGGAAATCAAAAATAATTAACTAACTTCTTTTTTAGTTAATATAAGTTGGTATTTTTCTTCATACTAATTTTAAAAAGTTACATGATGTATTTTTTGTGAACTATTAACTATTTTAACTTAACATTCTCAACGTTGACAACTACCTATCGCAAGTTACTTTGTGTACCTATATAAAATGTTTTAATACGAATGATGAGTATCTACTGGATAATAATATTATCGTGTCTTAGCGATTATATTGAGTTTGTTTTGCATCCGACACGCCGTCACCCGCGGGGTCTCAAAATAACAATAAATGACGGTGACTTAAATACTACACATCATCGTATCTATGCAGGCGGTGCATAATATGATTGCTTATATTATCGCGTGCGTGTAGGCGTACACAGCTGCCGATGTATTACAATAGTATGTAGTCGACTGTGTAAAACAGAAACGGGTAAAAAAAAATAAAATAAAAACGGAAAAGACCGCAGTATAGGTACCGCGAGACGCGTACGCGCCACGAGCGCCTTTTTGATTTATACGCGTTACATCCCATCAACGAGAGTGAAATAATATGCATAACGTTCCTATAAGCGCACCGCCACTATATATGTATATGTCGTATAACCTACTGCAACGGCGGCATAAAATTGTAAACCGAAAACGTCACGTTGTCGGGAGACGCGTTTTTTATGTACGTGTGTGTTTTTTTTTTTTTTTTTGTTTGTTCTCCTTTCGAATACATTATAGATACCTACATAATATAATATTATTATATACACGTACCTATATAATGCGTATACGAATATGTACAGGTATGGGTTACCCGATATACGTATGTCGGCTGCAGTGTAGCGAAATACTCGGTTTACAATATAACGCACGGCAGTGGACGTATTATAAGCTATATCTGACGCGCGTGATGGCGAAGACGATGTACTTACATCAAATGCGTATTATAATATGCCTGCTGTAGTGTATATTATTATACAGGCACCTGATTTATTACTATCGGATTCGATTTACGACCGGAATCCCTGCACCTGTACACTTTTTACTATGTTGCTGTTATTACTATAAGTATTATAATATGTAAGAGTGTTGTATTATAATATTATTATATACGTGTAACGGAGTGGCGTAACTGAAGCTCGAATAGTGGTATGACGGGTGGAGGAGAAGCGATTAAAATGTTCTAAATATTCTAGTACAACTCATGATACGAAACTTGATTCGGCTCAAAAAATGTTTGAATTTTTTATTTTAACAGTCACATTTTCTTTTGATTTATCCTGTGCTGATTTGACACACTCACACTGCAGGTTTGTCACTACACTATGGAATGTTTCTGCATCACAAGTATTCATTTATTTATATAGTACGGGGCAAACCCAGAAAATAAAAATAAGTAAATATATATTATGTTTAATCAGGTACCTACTTTAAATTGATGAATGGAAAAAATGATCAAGAAGAAATATTAACTAGGCTAGCTTTTTAAATTAGAGTCATTGCCGACCCTCACTAAACGAATCGAAGGAGGTTACTAATCAAAATTTGAAGTAAAACCGGGATAAAAAAGACATTTGATAATGTGAGTCACAAGTTGGTATACTGAAATTGATAGATATTATAAAAATAATATCGCAATATACCATTAAAAAGCCTCGCATTTATAAAAAATTTTAAAATTTTATTTAGTAAAAATAATTATTATTAATATTAACGAGCTTTATTCATGTATAGATGGTATCTATATAATAATGTATATCGCAGAGAAAAATATTTTTTTAATTATTAAAAAGAATCATGTCAAAAAATGTAATACAAGTGTAACTAGTTTTTATGACTTGGTTCATTTTTTCTGTTCTCATCTTCATGAGGATGATTATTTTTTAATGCATTTAAATAATAAATTATGATCAGACGGCGTTGTAGATAGGCTATTCGGGTACACCACTGTCGTAGGTCTGCTTTTCCCAGTAGGTATCACAATAAATTAGTATGGTTTGTTAAAAATTCATAAAAGTAATACGATGTACGATATAAATTACTATCTATCTAAGCACCATAGTTAAATGAAATTAGGATTTATATATATATATATATATATATCGTAACGACTGAATACAATTTTAATAAGAAACTGAAATTCAATAATAACCAATAATTTTTACTTTTTATGTGGAAAATGAAATTTATAATTATTTGATTTCAAATGTATTTATAAATAAAACAGTTAAACAAAATTTAACAGTTCTCAACTATAGTATGTGAATGTAGAACTTTTATGTGTATACGCATAAACACATAATAATATTATTTGACAAAAACCAGAAAATAAATCTTCACAGCTGCCTGCAGTACCTATAATAAACCATTACAACACTTTAGAATACTGCTAATAGTTTTTAAATACATTAATTTATCACAATTAATTTATTTAATAAATTAAGTGGTTCCAAATTAGTGTTTTTCTTTGACAACTTCTTTAATTTTATTGTTGAAGGGTTGGTTAATATACTGACCTTCAAGTAACGTATAGAGGGAACTGTATGAAACGATAATAATATGGTTGATTGATAGGTCATACATTAATTACAGTGTTCACACCGACGTGGCTTAGTCTTATTATTAGTATTATTTATTGTGTATTTTATTATTTTATTTTAACATAATTAATGCAAGGTTAATTCAACTATCTATTTGTAACTGTTGGTCTGGTATTTTTTCAATTAAATGCAATGGTTTGTCATACATAATTTTCATTTTCCATTGCATGCTATCGAATTTTTATTGCATTATAATCACTTAATTAATAATCATATATTTCATATTAATATATACACCCGAGTACTTGACCAACGAGATATAGAAAATGAACGTTTGTTTAAATTTATTGGCCATATACATATTTTTCTATAAAAGGTTTGAAAATAATTGAAATGTGTACAAGTTTAAAATAATGTATTCAAATAATATAAAAATAAAAATATGAATAGGAGCGTTAAATAATTTAAAATCTACATATTATTTTATACAATGTCCGTTCACCCAACCGACAAGACAGGTTTTGAGACGGGAAAAAAACACTGTGGCTCAATAAAAACAATTAATAATTATGTACGGCTCAATAAAGTTCTAAATAAAACGTTGATGTGATTAAAAACTTTGAAACATTACTGTTGTCCTCGTGCTGTATAGTTACTGCATAACACGTGCGAGAGTGTCGTGATTTTTAACTTTCTCCTCCCTTTTATTTTTTTAAAAAAAATATTTTCCGGGATTTTGTATTGTATATATGTTGTCGTTGATGCAGTTTATTCGTCTTTACATTTCGTCGAAAAAAACATGTTACTAACGCAATCAGTACAATAACTATTTTAAATAATATTTCGGTTGTGTATTTGAAATTGTATTAAAGCGTGATATAACGGACATCGAATTTGTAAAGTGTTATGAGGATTACAATAAAATAAAATTACGTTCTATCGTAACGATGCGGTCGTATTACAAATAATCATATCATTGTTATGTCAAACTTCTTTCTCTATAGCTATCCCCCTTCCCATCATTTTGAACGCACAATAACATCCATCGTCACCATCCCGGTGTACTGAGGACGTGTCGTATGCACACGGAGGAAAGAAACAGACTGAACACGATGTTTTAAGTACGGCGTGGGTATCGGTTGAGACGACGACGACGACGTGCTCGCTAGGTTGTCGCTAGTGCGTTTTTGTGAGAACGGAATACGTTGGCGGCGGCGGCAGCATGGCACGTGAACTGAATGTGTAAAAAGTGTCGACTACGAAGACCGATAAAAAAATAAACGAAATATAATGTAGCATGTACCTACGAGGTGACGTGATGTGGGAAAGGCAGTATAGTCTGCCGTCGGTTTTAATCAGCGTTGTTTCGGTTATATATATTATTATGCATTTATGCGTATATGGACGCTATTTTGATTATTAAATCATCAATTAGTTCAGTGATCATTTCGACGTCTATCGGACGTTTTCAAAAAATAAAAATACACCAAATAGTACGAAAATATTTGTCCTTAAAAAAATAGAAATATAAAATTCGCGGTACTTTAATTATTGTGGTATATAGGTTTTTGAGATTTACACTTGATATAATATACATATTTAAGTATACATCCGTATATTTTACTTATACTGTGAATTTAATATTCGTGCCATCGAAGGAATTTGATATTCTGAACAGTTTTTACTCCAAAATACTTTTTAGGTAGTATCACGGGATGGCCATTTATTTTAAGTACAGAACAAAAATAATAAGATGCGCCTATACTTAAAATTCGAAAAAAAAAAGAATGTGTGTGTGTACCGACATATAAAATAAGTTTTATAATCGGCAACACTTCACCTTGCCCGCGCCGGCTAGAGATATTACATTATTATTCGGTATTGTTACGGCGAGCCGACGTATAAAATTGTGTACAGTACGACACTGATAAAATGCAGTACGAATTTTAATGACGGCATTAAACAATGTAAAAACGTTAAGACTCTATAGTATCTAGTTTAACGAATTATACCTATGTCTTATAATAATATATCAAAATCTATAAATCATTTATTATTCAGTTATATTATACCTAATCGAATATATAAATATTATACTTGAACAGTTTCTTATCGACTAAAGGTATAAGGAATAAATATATTAGTCACAGTAGTCATAAAATTTGTTGGAGAAATCTAAATAAAAATCTTTCGTATTTAATATAATACCGTACTAGAAACACTGATTTCATTTAAAATGTAATTATGAAATATTTTTTTATGAATAAAAAGTATTTGAATATTCGATACAATTGAGAATAACTGAAATAGTTGGTGTCATGTTTATATACATATATAATTTTAATTATAATAATAATAATGATGATAGTTGATAATTAATACCCGTTGAGTGGATGGCTGCAAAAAGGGTGGGGTACATCTTAAGCGGGGATGCACATAGGTACTGAGTACCGACATGAAAAATACTTCTTCAACACCGCGGAGTTTACGACCAAGTTATGCACGCAGGATCTATATTTTAACGGTAATATAAACAGTTAACTTAGATACCTATTAACAGAATGTACAGTAAATTGTGTTTTTTTGTCGAGCCTACTGCTTAGTTGCTTTCAGAGATAAAATAATAATCTACAGTCTTTCAAACTTAGAAATTGTCATCAATGGGGTCGTATCTTTTATTACTTTAATGAGTTTTTTCCTGTAATTTTTTTTATTTATTTTACATATTTTTACTGTGCGATTTGAATTATTGAATGTTAAATTTTTTTAAATATTTATCAGAAAAAAATTATGTAAAAATTGTAAATTTTACCCACCTATCTATAATTATTGTTTTATTTTTCGTAAGTATACTATTTATAAACTGGCAAATATTCTAATACTATACTAATACTTTATAAGTAAATAATGCACTAGGTGGTTAATCAAAAGAAAAATAATTTCAAGTTTGACTTGATTTTGACTTTTGTGTAAAGAATAAAAGAATTAAGTATTAAACCACTGTTTTCTGTCATAACTAAAAAAAAACATTTAAAATTCATCAATATGAGGTAATGCATTTAAGATGACTCTACACAAATATTTGTCGTCTCCGTCTTACAAGTGCGTATAACATACCAAATTTACGCTCTGTATAGATAAAGTTTAACTCCGTTAGCTTAAAAATTAGAGAGAATCGACCAATGACGAAACTTGATGGTAAAATCATTTATATGTTTTTAACCTAACCATCTGTGTTTGTGTGAGAGTTTTTTTTATGATAGTTATGAGCATTTTTAATTTACGTTATATTATATACGTGGCATAACTTACTAAAAAAAATTGTACTATCGTAAAAGTACAAACACAGATAATGTTCTTACCCTCAAGTTTCACAATAGGTCGATTTACTCTAATTTTTGAGCTAAACGTTGTCTGCTGAAATTAAATTTGCTATGTTACGCATTTGTAAGAGGGAGACAACAAATGTCTGTGTAGCATCCTCTTAATATGGTTTGTCTAAAAAAACGTAAACATCAATTAGTTGAGGAAAAAAGAAAGTATGTGTACAAATCATTTAATGTCACTTATACTGATTTTCCGAACTTACTATTATGTGACTTACTGAGTTCTGAATATTATTCTATCACTTTATTTAAGAGTTCTTAAATTGTCTGAATATGACGAAGAAATAAAATAAAATTAATGGCAGTTTTCCCGAAACATAAATGTGAATCTTTCTAATAACATCAATGCAATTTATTGTATAGTACCTAAATGGCTAAGTATATTTAAAAAAGATATTATTAGTTAATACCTACTGCAAACAATTGAAAGGTAAAAAAAAACATATTTCTAAATGTATACCTACTGTACTTATACTGTACAACTGTACAAATAAAAAACATTTTATAGTTTCTGATCATCTAACTCTTGAATCATCAATTCGAATAAAAATAACACAATATGTAAAATATAAGGTACATATCTATACGTTTTGTTAAAATAGAATGAATATTAAATAAGTACTTATATTATATGTTAAAATTAGAAGGTGGTTAAAATAAAATGAGTTATTGAAAATCAACTGAACAATCTGTGATTAAAAGGGTTAGTTTATTATATTATTATATATATTGATATCAGTATTCAAGATTGAATCGTAAAAAAGTTCCATGTTCCTTTTTATTTTGTACTTAATTTACGATCAATTGTACTTAAGGCGTGTATTTAGTCGTTTTATCGTTAGGTAATTGCAATTGTATTAAGATTATAGCTATGCTTACATAATCATAGGTATTTTATAAAAAAATTCTAAGTACACAACACTGAAATCATGTAGGTATATAGTTTTACCATTCAAGAATAATTAAGTGACATAAATTAAATTATAATTGTATAAACAATGTGGGGTTATTAAACTTTCTAGTAAAAAATAAAATCAGTTAGGCATAGTGTTATTATACATTTAAATGTTTTCAAACATAATATTATATATGTGCGGTTTTCGTTGCGCAAATGTATACATTTTTTTTCGAAACGCTTTTCACGGTGTCTGATTCATCACGAATCAACCAGAATCCTAAATCTGACTGTCTTACATAACTGTATTGTTAATTGTTATTGCTATTGTTATACCTACCATACCTATATGTGTATATTATATACCTTATCGGCTTGGCGGAGACAATCGATGCGCCGCATTTTGCCCTTCTGGTCGGGATTGGACAGCACGCACATGGCCGGTTTTTTGCCAGTTATGCTCAGCACGAAATCCTCCCGGCACTCCTGAGTTATGTCTTTCCGAAGTTTTCCTAAAAGCCGAGACGCCCATTTCTGTTTCACCTCGGGTTTTTCGTTCTGCAACAATGCAAAAATCGCGGAAATCCATTAAACGTACATACATACCATACATTTATATATATATATATTTATTAGATATATGTGACTAGATATACCCGATAAGTTTTCGGTACATTAAGTTTCTTTGCGGTAAAATAAAAATAACCTTCATACGCACGCATTATTCGTGTTTATTAAACGTGAGTGCGTGTATGCGTATTTATAATATAATATATTGTCGTGTATATTGTATTTAATATTTATAACCGATATTCAATAGCCGAGCGCACAATGTTTGATGCGCACTATCGATAATATATTATAATGTTTTTTTTTTATTGTATCAGGATATCGATTTCGGTTCGTATAATGGTGGTAACTGCTGCAGGTAACTACATGAAGTAGGTGCACCTATATAGCTGTTATATTCGAAGGGTTCGTGAACACCATATTATAATTATATATTTTATTTATAATTTCAAAGTTATCTGATTGATTATAACTTTCACCCCCTCCCCCCCCCAAAAAAAAAAAAATAAATAAAAAAATAAAAAAAATATGTTGATATACAATTTGAATAATAAAATGCGAAGCAGTACGTAAGTTATCGCTGTTCTCCTATTCATAAATTATATATTATAATAGTAGTAGTAGTAGATTTTATTATTTCACAAGATATCATACAACATTTAAAAATAATTAAATATAAATATAACCACACCAACCATTCCAACCTTACCATACCAATACCCTACCAACCTCACAGGCTAATGACCTCAGTCGTCAGAGCTTTAAGCCAATAAAAAATAATATAAGTTTTGGAATCAAACTTGAGTAGGAGACAAGGATTCTAAATGAATTAAATCTATGTATACAAATGTAATAGATATTATATAAATAAATAATAGATAATATAAAAATCTACTGTAAATTAATATGCACTAATTCTATGTAGGTATTAAATAAGTTATAGATTATAATATATAATATACATCACAGTAGATTAAATTTTATTTAGATGTATTATAATAATTTATTAATTGTTACTAATGAAAAATGATATTTGTGAGTACGTTCAATGTTTATAACTTGAAATCAACTAAACTTTAACGTATAATCTCGACTATATTATACTATCGTTTTCATACATCATTTTCTTCAATATTTTACTGAACGCAAATTGTTATAATAGTATACACCTACTTATTAGTTATCATATTTGATATTATTTAAATTTATTAATGTCATCTTAATACCAAATAAAATGCATTAAATTATTACCTATTTAATAATATCGAAACACGAAGTGAATAATTAGTTACTCGTCAGGTGAAGATAGGTATAAATTACCTATATTACACGCATAGGTTCTTATGTGGATAAATAAAAAGTAATTTAATTAAAGTTAAATTAATTCAAAATAAATGTTTCTACTCGTTACGAGTGTTATGACATATTATTATTAATTCCCTCTGTGATTGAAGAATGAATTGGCGTTTTGAGGAAACAGTTGCTAAACACTATTGAAAATATAAAAAGATTGTTTATATGTATACCTATATATATATTTATAATATATAATACCATTATGTGACATTATAAAATTATATGATCAAGAAATGAATAATTTAAATCGTGTTGTTTATACAAATTTATCATACATTTTTCATACGCATATTTATAGGTAAATTTATTATTTATATTTTATAAATTGTAATATTTTAATGTATGTAGGTACCGCATTAGGTACACTACCACGCGTATAGTTCGAATTTTTCGAAAGCCGCATACGAATCGAAAAAAACCACATTGTACAAGGTGTTCCATTTAAGTGTTATTATTTTGAATACTTTTAACTTTTTTTAATGACAAAATACAAAAAGTAAAAACTTAAACATTACGAAGTAAATCATTTTTTTTTTTAAATCTTGTTTTGACAATTTAAATAACATCAAATATTAATAAACGTTAAAACTTTTCAAAATAATAAATGTATACACTTAAATAGATCATACTGTATACATTGTAATTTACTGTCAGTGTCGGCCTGACTTATGATTTGGGGTCTGTGGCACAAAGATTTTCTGCTGCAGCGAACCCAGCGTGCAGTACATAATCATAAATGTGTTTAATATAATATGTATAATAAAGATGCAAAATAGATCAATGGTGTAGCGTTAAAGTATTAGATATGATACTAACCACGCAGCGATTGCCGAGGAGTGCTCAGATTCATTTTCCGTGTACAAATGTCAAAACTATTTTTCGGATTATTAATGCGGACAATAACTATATTTAATAGGTATATGGATTTGAATGGAATAATAGTAATAATAATAATAATAATAATAATGATATATGAATAATGTTTAGTTCATATAGCTTGGATATTACGGTTTAGAATATTTTTACGAGGTTCATAAATAATATTTACATCGTTTCAAATATAGTTAAGCCGCCGGACCGCCGATCCTAATAAATTCCGATACCGGTTTCAGTGGCAACTTTTCGAGTGCGTCCGTCAGCGAATCCGGCAAGGTTCTAAGCCCGAGTGAGGTCCACCGTGCGTAATTTGTTCTTTTTGTTAAAACATGAAGTGTAATAAATACCTATTCCAACTGTGTAAAAAGGCCTAACTCACTGATTTTAATATATTATACTAGAGAGAAAAATATCTTTATAAAATAGTTTATACCTGGTCTGTTTATAATCTAATCAGCAGTCATCTACATTTTGCCATAGGTAGGAGCACATATCCTATTATAATATAAAAGTTGGTTTATCAGTTGGTATTATATTTTTTGGTATTATTTATTCATTAAACATTTATAAATGCTGTCTTATTTATGTAAGTACAAGATGCTTACAAATTGTATTTAAAATTTTTTAGTGAATACAATTACTTAATACCTAGTGACAAGAATATTTAAATACCGGTAACTACTAAAATATTATACAACACTGGTGAACAAGTATTTTTAAGCGATATAAATGTGTTTAAAATATTTCCGTATAATTGTATTTATTTAACTTGTATTGGGTTTTTCATTTTTAAACTGGCCATTGCCGGGTCACAGCTCATAAAATTTGACATTGGTATATAGGTACTTTAATTCTATCGTATCACGTAACGAATTTTAAATTGTTTCTATCGTTTGGCTTATATGCATGGGTAATTCTGAAATTTAATTATTGAAATCCCTTGTAAAAAAGTGTTTTGTTTGCAGAAAAGTAATTTGTAATACTTTTTTAAGTTTAATTTATCGATCACTCGTTAGTATTTACTTGTATTTAAAGCAGGTAGGTAAATATTTATAATATTAACTTGTTATACTTGACTAAATTATGGTACATACTAATGCACATAGAACTGCTATTGTAGAATCGATTCTAATAGGGAACTCAGCTCCTTGTGTATATTTTTAGTAAGCCCGTGGTAAATTTACCGACTATTTTACCAAAAATATTACAAAGTGACGCTCGCACTGACCACTTTACCAGACGAATATTTATAACGTATCTAACGATATCTTGGTTGATACCTATAAAAGCTAGAGTGGCAATTATGAATTATTAATAAATACAAGTGTATTTATATTTTAAATAATAGAATATTTGCTGTTGTTCAGATCTAATTGACCAATATAATATTATCAATAGGTAAAATTGGCAAACTGATTTCTATACTGCAACATCTCCCTGCAGCCACGTAAATTTAACTATTTCAAATATTTTGATATCTACCTATGGAAAGAATAAATATCAAATATTCTAAAATCATGATTGACTTAATGAGGATGTCCTCGATGCCTAGGTATATGTTACCGAAAATATCAGAATTTATCTATTTTACCAGTAATTAATGACGATAGAAGAACGTAAATAAAATTTTCTAATTAACCAGAAAAAAATGTACGTAAATATTACATCTCTAATATACATAACCGACACACCGAGCCCTCTCCAATATTCTTCCGATATACTAAGACATAATAATGTATATGATTGACTCCCGCACGTGCACGTCCGTTTTTGTATGTCCGTGAACCTATGTGTGTTTGTGTGAGTACCTATATGGTTTATTTAAATTTAAAACGTACGGATGAACAGTATTAACATAATCAAACGAGTTTTGGAAGAAGCGTCCGATTTCGTAACGGCGCGATTAGAATTGATTACGTAATTCAATAATAGGATAGCTTATTATGTCGTAATTATAATATGGGCCTGCTGTCACCTGTGTATATTATTTTATATCAAAAGTATTACTCGCCGTTCAACAAAATAATAATATAAATTGTATAAATGTAATGAATTAGATAACATGGACATATTGATCCAGTGATCGTTATTGTCGTTATCAACGAATCAAGTCTAATGATTTACCTAATAAAATAAATAATAATATTTTTCATAAACGGTTTTACAAAACCCTAATGACTATTTTTCATTGTAATTGTAATTATTTTGTTTTAGTCTAAAGGTGACTAATAATTGTCATATATCTAGGTACCCATTGGCGTAGCTAAGATTTACAAATACCGAGAAAGTTCAAAAATTGTGATTGACATTACAACCAAAAACCTCTTTCTGATTTCGTTACTGCATATGCCTCATATAGGTACAGAAGTGCATATATTTACCAACCCTTAAGTCATCTTATATGACCAGCTCAAACCACACACGTCGATGAAGTGTTGTATGACACGTGCATAGGTTATTTTTTAATTTTAAAGATCTATATTTCTTTTTAAGGTGGGAAACCTTTATTTTATTTTTATTGAAATTTGATGACGTTTTAACATTTGGTTTTTGTTTTTCTCAAGACACCCATCATGTCATTCGTAAGTATTTATGGGAAAACCTGCAGACGTTTTTTTGCGGAGAAAATACGAATATGCAGCTCATAATATTGTTCCGGCTCAAACCAGCCCTGGACACGTAATATTGTTACGTAGGAGTCGACAACACTATATACATACATATATAATTTAATATATGATATTGTGCATTGTATAAGTCTAATCAACAACGGCCTCGGAGCACGTGCAGCCCTCGAGGATTAAACTACCTAGTGTAAATACACGCACGATGACTGCTGACGTGCGTAATTATACGCAGTAGTCTAGTAAAAAGACCGAAAAACTCATATACAATTTTGCATCAGTTTATAGCCTAACTCTCGCCATAGGAGGAATATTATGTATATTATAATAATAACGATAAAAAAACCGATTGTCACGCCGATACATATAGCTGCTATAATTATCTCATGTGGTGTAAAATGCATTAACCAGCGACAACGGAGAGAGGAGACTACGATATTATCTTTACGATTACCCTAAGTGTTATCGTTGTTATTATTATTATTGTTATCATACTATCTCCTCGTCTCGACGACGCGTCGTTTGAACACCGTTTTCCACGCGCGACCGTACGTGCGTATACCACGTATATATATTATACCTATATTTCGAAATGTGTTTTATGCTCAAACTAGGGCTTCGGTTTAATTATACCAGTGGTTCTCAGACGGTTCTTCTTAGTTCTTTGGAAACTTGGTGTTCTGAATGTGTGATCTAGATTCTAGGGACTCAGCGAAAATGTCTAGATTAAAATATAAATTTATTATCTATTAAATATTATGTTGAACGTTGCACTGTTACAAATACATTTAGATACAATATCTGCACTTGGACCGAACCGCCTACAAATAATAATTTAAAATTTACGTACGTTAAATAAATCAGAACACAATAGGTGGTGGGATACTGGGATGTTTTTCAAGTATTAAAAAGAATGTGATCAGCTGGCCGATACTGCTAATTTAAAAACTATAAATGTTTATGTAACGAACTTTCTGATACTACTATAAAAAAAAAATAATCATGAACTTTTCATCACTTTTGGTTTACAGATACTAATAATTATATTTAGTCGCATTATGTAGCTATGTTATTCTTAATGAAGTCCTAATGTTTTATTGCTCTCGTTAAATTGCGTCACATATTATAGATACATTTTTCTAAACTGAATTAATTAAATAACCTAAATTGTGTTTTTATATACATTATATAAAGAAACAAAGTAAAAAGCCAAACGAGTTTGTGGTTCAAATTTGATACATGTGGTATTTGGGGCTTCTTATATGGCATAGATTATTTATAGTAACTTAAGGGGTCCGCGAACAAAATGGTTTAAGAACCATGAATTAGAATAATCTTCAGTTGTTTGTGATGAGAAAAGCGTCAGATGCTTAACTATAGTACTAATTTTACAGTCCACGAAAAAATGTTCCGCTAAAACTATAGCTCATACATTGTACTATTATAGCCTATTGCTACCTCGCTTTGAGTTTATAAAATAGAGTAATTATATGGAGGATCTGAGAGGAAGGGTATATTGCAAGACATTAAACATGCAGTTTGTATAAAATATTCTATTGTATTTTTGAACTAACATTAACCTATTACAAGAATGAAAAGTTTTTATAACACTACGCTGTGACACGATAAGCGCGCGGAAATTGAGATAACATGACGGCGGTGGCGGAATTATAAATGGCATGTCAAACAACTGATTCCACGAGTGATTTTGTGGCGGCTAAGTCCACAAAGAGGGAGCAAAATTTACACACCCTTTTAAATTATCCGGCTATTAGACCAAATTGTTGTCAGGTACCTTAATGTACACAGTATATATATCCCCTCTCGGGATTGGTATCTTGACGGATGTGTAACAAATTAGGGATGCCTTGTTCGGTTAAATCGTGGGCGCCGTCAGGTTTTTTGTGAGGGGAGAGGGGTTGAAAATAAAAACAATCATACCCCTACAAACTCACGAACACGTCACACCGTGTTAAAAAGCTTAAAAAGCAAACAGTTTACGGATTTCTCGAGGTATAAAACAAAACCCTTCAAAAAACAATAACAATAATACGAATGAGACCGCATTGAACAAAGTTAAACGGGGCTTATAATTTAATACATAACAATAAAATAGTGCAATATAAAAATATGCATTAATTATTATGATGTTCAAATAATATGTATTTTTTCATTTTTGAAACGTCACATTAATTATTTTCAACATTCCAAACTAAATAATATGATTATTAAATTTGTTTTATCGAATGGCATGATTTAAGGGTTTTTGAATTTTTTGCATTTTGTCCTTTCCGTGGCCAATTCAAAACTTTATATTGAGATAACTACAATTTTCAATATCTTTTAAGCATATAACATATTTTTAAGCCTATATGTCTAAAAAAGTACAAAATATAACAATCACTGACGACATTTAAAAATCGGTAATAATGTGATAATTATATTTGTTGCGTGTAGCGTTATCACTCGGTGAGTATAGCAGACCTACGGTGAAACGTACAGGTTTGGTTTAGAATTGGACGCTCACACATGTAAAATATGCTCATATGACTACTACATAATAATAATATTATAATATGACCGTCGATACCTTTTTTTTCGTAATACGTATAGTTACAACGTATATACGTGCACGCATACGGATTTAGCCACTGCGGTCTGCGACGTTCGACGACGGTTTGCGTTTTGGTATTTAAATTAACCTTTTTGGTCGGGTGTAATCGGAGTAATTACCGAGCACGCAATATCGTAAATGTCGGCGGGCCGGGGACGAAATGTCAAATCGTGGTTAAACGACGAACGGGTCTACTGCCGCGAACGCAGCGTGATTTATGTTTATATATAGCATTACGCGCCTTTTCCCCCCAGGAATTGATAATATAATAATAAAAAGAGGATAAACGAATTTGTGTGATACAAAAGACCTACAAAAAAACAAAACCAACAATCGTCCGGGTCATGTACATGTTTATAATATCTATATATTATGTGTGAATGCGCTCCGCCGACGAGTCGTCTGGTCGAAAAAAGGGATCCGTCGACGATAAATGAAACGTTTCTCGCGCGGGACACGAAAAAAGAAAGCTGACCCGGCACGCATTTGTTATTCAATCGGCACGCCCGACCAGCCGCTCGACGTCATTTTATTATTAAATTAGCAATGTACATATTTTTACTTGTACGCCTACGACGGTATATTATATAGTTTAGAATTGTTGTTATTCGATTCGGACGACGTGATTTTTCCCTCTTTTTTCTGTGCAATTTTCTCGTGAAAAGCGCGTCGTAGACGGTTTACATATTATTTTCTTTATCATTGTATGTGTACTACATCAATACGATACTATAATAATAATATAATCCCCAACAACCCACTCCTCGCTTAGTCGCCTGGCTATTCCCCGTTTTTCGCTATTGGTGTGTCACAGGAGGGGAGTCTTTACCTAACCGAGTGACGAACGGTCATCCACTCATCTAATATATTATGTATATAATAATATATAACATATTCATATGTATGATATTATGATGACGTTATCACTGTTTTTATTTAAAGTACAGTAGTAATAATATGACTACTGCTATTCTATGTAGCACTGTACATTTAATATAGGTAGTTTTTCAAAAATTAAATTCTCTGATCAACGTTTTAAAGTAAGTCAGTGTTAATACTAGTTTTGGCATATCTATAAGCGATTTCAACAAGTGGCCAGTGGTTAGGTTAGGTAAGGTAATCACTATAATATACTCGTATAATATTCATAAAGTACCTACTTATCTATAAATTATATCTAACGGTGACGTTACTCGTGTACTCGTGTAGGTAATAAGATTGTATGTTTTTTTTCATTTATTTTTTTTTAAAACTTAACAAATAAAAAAATTAAAATAAATTTCCAGCACAAATAAGATAAAATCTAATAAATTCAAACATCCATTTGAAAACAAAATCACAAAAATCGGGAAATATAGAAACGCATATTCCACTTAATGGTGAAAAATATAATAAATACTGGTGCTCCACAGTCTTAATGCATACGATAATACTGATACCACAAAGACAATACTAAACTGTAAGAATTTATTGTCAGTACTTAAGAACTATACGTAAATATTATTTAGTTTAATTATAATATATTACTGAGGAGATCGTAGGGGAGTACAGCATTTCAAACAGTTAACCTTCTGCCAGCGATAACTCCACCATAACATCTGTATTAATAAGTTTCATTCTTGACCGTGGTCAATAATATAAATAACCCTAACTATACCAAATTAAAGAATTTTGATTCTTTTCAACAACATTTACCGACATATACGATTAGCTTGTTTTATAACCAATGGCGTTATCGTTCAAACATCATCTTTGATCACGACGTACCTACATATAATATTATCATGTTTTACTTACGTTTTACACCATTACTATTTTTCAGCTGTCATAATATAATATATATTATATATATCTTTATATTCTGACGATATAACTCGACGCGTGCGCGTATAATGACCTGATATAATATCACGTCGTACAATATATTTCTATACTGCGTATATAGCGCTGTTGTTATATCGATGGTGTATAATATATTTCTGTTCTGTATACGCCCAGCGATTTTTCACTTTTTCCCCGAATTTTCTTCGTCAATTGGTCCCATGAGAGATCGATTCTGGGCACCAAACACAGACCTTAAACGAACGACCCTAAGCTATCTATAGGTATTACACCAATATATATATACACACTTGCATTATACACACATTCATCTTGTAGCGGGTGTACACGATTTATGACCTTCCGTGTACACCGTGTGGTGGATAGAGACCTGTGTGTAACAGAGATGTCTGACCGTCGCGATATTTGGCTTTTCCCAGCGGTGCCGGAGGTTAAGTAAAAAGCGCCGGGAGGCCACACTTAAACCCACTATATTCCCAAATTCGCATTATATTTCTCTCTCTATAAGTATACTCGAAATTCGAATGTATATATAGTATATATACGATATACCTACCCAATATATACGCGAACGTGAGCTAACTTCTGTATTTGAGTTTTGCAGTTACGTACCGGCCAATCTTTACAACGGTCGAAGATATAGAATACGTTTAATTGTAAGCTGAGTATCTCTATACTGTATCTATATCTATAAACACATTATAAAAACGCTTATAGCAGGTTTAAGTAAATAATAATATTGCAATATAGAGTGGTGGATATAAATCATTTGTCCCTGCAGACTAAAATTGTAAAAACCAATGGTTTTTTATAGACTATCGATAACATGTATGTAGTGTTAGAACTAGTTATAAGATAATATAAAAATGTTCAAAGGCAAAAAAAAGTGATTCATATTAAACTTAAACCTATACAGCGGATACCTATATAACTTAAAAATTATAATGAATTAATCCAAATGTTACTTTTCCTGCTTTCAATCGAAATAAATATAGTTTAGGTTACAGCCGATATATTATATGTAGTGTTTGAAAATTTCATGAAATTTAAAATTGTGAATTATTTCATGAAATATTTCAAGCATTTGATACTTACCTAACCTAACCTCAGTATTTTAATAAATTTTGTTATTTTTTTTTAATTAAGATTTATATTTACATATAATTGTCATTAATTACCTTCATAATTTTATGTTAGGTTACCTAGGTTAACCTAACCTAACCTTTTGTTCACTTATTTTTTTCTTACTAATACCTTACTGTTTAGCTTTAATAATTTATGTATTGGAAACTAAATAAAAAAATAAAATAAAATATACTTAACCTTTGGTATTATATATTTAAAATGGTATTCAAAATCTTTCTATTTGCAAAAAAACATACAAATATATATACTAAATAAATATATAATATATATACTAAACATATATTTAATATATTATATTTAAATGATACAAATATACGATATTGTACATATATACTGTAGTAATATGTCAACCACAGCACTCATATTCCATTAATATTAATGATTATAGCTAGTCGTTTTGCAATATACATAATTAATAGGTAGTTGATTAATAATGAAATAACCATCATTAATATTTGTATTAACTACAATTTCAATGTTTCATGTTTTTGCGAAATATTTCATACTTCAAAACTATATAATATATGTTTTATATTATCAGACACATATCGTCTATATATTGTATATTATATACTTAATGGTAAAATATATTTATTTATTAATTGTCGTCTAATAACCAAGTATCAACTGCACAGTTACGAACGTTAAACAGTTGTTCAAACATTCGTGATAAGTTAGCGGCAAGCAAGTTCATAAATATTTAGAAAATAATATATAGATAGCAATGTTGCACATGGACATAAAATAGATAAAAACGATTGATCGCCACGATGTTAATTTACCAAAGCAATTCTAGAACTGCAAGTTGCACGGCAAGAGAGAAGTGCAAAATATGTAAAAAAAATGCATAAATTACATATTATATATATATATATACGTAGGTAAGTACTACGACTTGGCGCCACCGTTGCAGATGTGTATGTATAATGGCTTAAGGTCAACGCTGGTTATAGGTGCGCACGTAACAAACCACGCTACAAGCCTGCAGATATAGCTACACATCATATGGCGCCCGTGTGTTATAATAAATAAATAAATAAAAATACGTTACTATATATAATATAATATACATCATAATAATATATACATTCTTCTCTGATATTATTATTATTATTATGACGTCGACTTAGCTGTTCCGACGGCAACCATAATAATATTTCTGCTAGTACATAAGTATAATATAATATGCAAGCGGTGGATATGTTGAGAGGTGGGGATCTACATAATATATATATATATAGTGTTTATATACACGCAGAAGATGCACAATAAATGCAACGGAAAAATAAATTTAATCCAAAACGCGTGCATAATATAGGTGTAGACCTTATAAAATAAACCCAAACGTCGTGTACGCGTGGTAAAAACATAGATCGCGTGGGTTTTGTTTTCGGAGGACGATTTCATATTTTTACTTGTACGGTGCTTACGTCTCATATAAAAATAATATAATATACGCAGGTTTATTTATCATCATATTGTTATTATACGTACCTACGTAGACAGGTCGCGCGTATCGTTACAATAATAATAATAAATCCCTCCACTGAGAAAGCTCTCGTTATTATTACCATTATTATCATTATCAACATCGTCGTTGAAGTCGTTGCCATCTTATAATACGCGACACGCGTGCAGTATAGATTATAATAATATTATAATCTTCACATCGAAGCGCATAAATATTATGCACAAAACGTCACAATAGTGTGTAAAAATGAAATAATTGCGTACATACGTGAGCAATATAATAATAATAATAATATAATAATAATGATTCGTGACGGTACAAAAATGGATTCATATACGCTCGACGCGAGGATATATATATTATATCTATACACATAATCTGATCGTTTTAAATAAATATGCAACGTCTTTGACATCCGGGCTCTTTCTCTCTCTCACTCTTTTGCTGTCGTCTGAATATACGTATATTCGTCGTGAGATATAATCGTTATGTGCAGCGTATAACGTACGCGCGTAAATAACTTAACAGTTCTCGATATTAATTCGAAAATCGTGTTCGAAGTAAAAAAAAAAAATAATAATAAATGAACGTATATTATAATATTATATACCTCTATATATGTGTATACCTACATAATATATATTATATTAATAAATTATATGATAGTAGATATACACCAACGGTTCTCGCTAAAAGCGTCTCCGACCTGCGCAATAATATTATACATAATAATATAATATATATAGGCACAATATCGTAACAAATAATAAATATTATAATTATGTAACAAAATATTATAAAATGCATGATAAAAGTTAAGGCTCCGTTAATGGTCGAAAAAATGTTTATTTTTTTTTATACTTTGATTTACCATATTATATCACACTCAGAGCTTAATTTTTTTCAGCGCTTATTTACATACCTACTTTGTACGGTATGTACAACACGTTTTATAGAATGTTGGGTTATAGAAATGTCATAGGTATGTTGTAGAATTATAGTTATTAGTTTATTACCTACTTAAATACTTATAATAATAATGTCATGTAGTAGAAAAGCACGCGTAATATGCACACAATTTACATTCAAACATATTATAAAATTACATTTTCAATATATATATATATTTTATTAAGGAAAACGAGAATTTGTACACAAAATAAGGTTTTCAACAAATTGATTTTGGTTTTTGGTGTAACTCTAGAACAAAATATAATCGTAGTAATATGAAATTTTGACTGAATGTTTATAGATATTCGCATTTTCTATACACGATACATTTTTCAAAATATTTTAAACTGTTTACGGACATATTCAGTTTCCAATATTTTTAGTTTTTTTTTCTATGAATGTCAAAAAAAATTTATTTGTTGGATAAAAAAAGCTTGTCAATTTAATACAAGGCTCTTAATATATTGTCACAATGACATTTAAAAATATTAAAAATCAAGTCACAGTTTATATTTTTATAAGCATTTAAAGTTAAAATCTTGACGAAATACGTAAAAATCATGAAGATGTGAACAATTATTTTGAGTTAGAAATTTCTAAAAATATTTCTTTTTAAATCTAAAATTTGAGAATGTAATACAAGATTTCTCATGAGTTTGCCTTTCTTTATCTAAAAAAAAATGTGTACAAGAAAAACAAATTAAAGTTTTATGAGCGCTTAAAGTTCATATTTTTACAACATTGGATACCTACTCGATTTCTCATTTAGCGATTTTCTTATTTTATTGTAATTCAAAAACGAATAACTGTAGATACATGAAAATTTCACTGAATATTTATATACTCATTTATTTTACACCAAAAAATTTTGAAAATATTTTGACTTATTTTCAACAGTTTACGGACATTTTCAGGTTTTAATTTTTTAGTTTTTTAGGCTCCAGATATATTGTTCCAATAGCAGTTGAAAAATATTAAAAATACATCGTCACAATTTTTTTTTATAAGCATTTAAAGTTCGAATTTTGACAAAATGTATCAAATTTAAAATTTAAAAATGTATAAAGTGTTCAATTTTATAGCTAAGGATTTAAAATTTAAAACAGTGTTCAAAGTAAGTAGGTTATTCTGTAACCAAAAAAATCACAAAAATATAAAAACACTAATTAATACTGTATTATACAGCTGCATCGACGAATCGAAGATGGTAGAAGTTAGCTGATCTATAAGTAATACCTAAATATATTTAGCCGTCGTTATGTTCATACTATGAACTTCATAGTAATATTAGGGCTGCAAATTGAATGCAATATAAAAACTTATATTTGTCATACTTTGGCTATAATATTTTTTAAATATATATACGGGCATGTACACCTCACAATGACTGTGTCAAAGTTTAAAAGTCGTGTTGGTATTATTTTAATATCTATAGGTAATATATTTACATAGTGTGTGCGGCTTATGCAGAAATCCATCCACTGAAGGCGTGGTCGATATGCTCCACACACTCACACACACATACACATACACATAAACATACACACACAAACATAATATTATATACACTGCTATAGCGGAGACGCTAATACTAATTTACGACCTACGTGTACGTATAAAATGTGTATAAATATTGCATTTCGACTTTATCGAAGGTCACTATGTATAATAGAATATAGTATCCGATATGTGTACACGTGCAACTTGCGACAGCATAAGGAGGTAGGAATAACGCGTATAGAACACAAGTCGATGATGCACGAACCCAACCGGTTTCAGCCGCAACAATATTCTAAATGATTGTAAAAACAGTTCCTTTTTTATTATTATTATCAGTTTGGTTATTCCAGTCAAAGTCGCGCGCGTTTCTACAGTTACGCAAATAAAATATGTATCACGGCCGTGCGCATTTTAAACGAGTAATATTTGATTATTAATCTCGGTTCAATGCCTGCAAATGCTAAAGAGTGAACATATATTATTTAAAAACAGTGTGTCGTGTCCACATACATGTGTCAATTGTGACGTAGCTATAAAAATGTACAAAATTTCCTGGTAATAACATTTAAATGTAGGTAAGAACATTAATTTATATATTATGTTCTCTCGTTGATTTTTATTTTAGAACGAATTATGAGTATTTTTAAATTGTAATATTTTTAAAATCAACAGCAGCCAATCATAGATAATTAGCATCTGATTTACTCCTAACCATTAAATTTGATATAACTGTAGGTAAATTTACTTTAATATTTAAATTATAAAAACTAAATGGGTTCTCGTAAATTGTATGTATTATACCTATATACCTATCGGCTACCGTGATGGAGGACAAAATAAACGGGCGATGTTAGGTCCTCTAATATACTTATAATATCCTCTTATACAAACTCTTATTGGTCACACGTCACGTATAACAATTTTCACAGCAGCAATACACCATCGTCTTATTTCACTAATTATTATAGTACGCGACGACGTGGTGCGCCAATTGGAAATTCGCATCGAAAACAGATCCCGAAAATATGCTTTTTATTTATGAACGCACTGCTGCCCGGCCCCGGTTCAAAGTATTTTTCGTATTTTTTTGCTTCTTCGAGTTTTACAAGGAGCGATAAATTATTTGAGCGCGTGCGGAGAAGATGTTCGAGAAAAGTAAGCACCAGTCGTTCGACTGTTAAGTTAATTGCGTGAAAAGTGGATGGCGAAATATATATATAAAAAAAACTGTAGTGGTTGAATATATATGTGCGTATATATATATACATATATCGAGAAGAAAAAAATATAAAACAACGACCCCAGCACACGCCACCGCGACGCGCTCCCGGCGGGGTGTTTTGTAAAGAAGGGTAAAAAGTTCTTTCTTTATTTTTTCCTTGTCTCTTCTTTCTTACTTTTTTTTTCTTTTAATAAAAATAAAAGTCGTTAAATAACAGCTAAAAGGCGTACAAAAGAATGGCGATTCCAGGCACTAATATATAATTAAAATGCAATTTCGCGAGCGCGCAACAACGAAATATATACGCCCGCGCTGCAGCAGGATGGTTATCTCTATATTTATATCAGGAGAATCGCTATGGTAAATATAATAAGTCATTGGGAATGGGACGGGGATTACAGGAAACAACAAATCTGCAAGAACAATACAGCGCTCGCCGCGCTTCACAATTTTGTTTTTTTTTTGGGGGGAATTTTCTTTTATCTTAAATAATGACTCGACAAATCCTTTTTTCTCGCTCACCACGCTACCAGTCCCATCAAACCCATCGTTTGTCAGTTGGGTTTATTCCGGCTCTCCAAATCGAAAAGTTATATCCGCCACCCGTCATATACTCAATTATATTTCTATAATAAAATTATAATAGTATGTTCAAATTGTCCGAATTCAAAGTTGGCATTCACATTTACGACTCACCACTCGTATTGTAGACGAGCGTAGGTGATAATAAAGGTAATAGATATAAATAAAAGTTATACCTGTATCTATGCAGAGAAAATAAAAACTGCATGGCAGATGCACAAATTCTATAAATATCATAAACGTATTTCGATTCCGTGATATCATCGCAAGATATTATATAATAATATTATTTAGTAATATCGCGTTTGTAAAAAAAATAATAGAGTGAAAGTATATCAGTCGGCGAACTGGACTTGGCCTGGACGTGTGCCCACTAGGTACATAAAACTGAGAAAATGAAGAAGACGATGCAGAAAAAAACAAAAAACCGGAAATCGGAGCGAGGGAATCGTGTTCATATTCAACCATATATTCGTACGTTTGGCCAAGTGTGTTGCACGAATATAATGCATTAATAAACCCGTGCACAAACTATACAATAGTAAGTGTAATATTAATTTAAGACAAGAAGATGTAATTAAATTATAACGCAGTAAGATGCATATTGATGTAAATAGCAATATAATCGTTATCTTTAACAACAACAACAAAAAATATGAATTAGTTACAGCTTTCAAAACACTACAGCGTAAATTGAAGCCTATTATTGCAACTGACTTGTATTCAAACTTTCAACCAGCCAGTATATATTTAAATGAACAATTGTCAATGGCGAATAGAAAAATACTATGGACTACAAAACAGGTGGCAAGTAAATATAGTTACAAATATATTTGATCGAATACCAGCGGAGTTTTTCTTAAGAAGAAAGAAGGTGATACGAGCATGCATGAAAGAGACTTAATACAGGAGACTAATACACACACTATTAAATTAGACAACGCATTAAACTCATTAATAAAATTCTTATTCAATAAGCCATGGTTTCATTCTACTGCTTTAATATATAACGAATTAAAAAATTTAATCTTACCTATCTTTATTTATTATCTGTTTGTACACTATTATTTAAGTATACAAATTCTATTATCTCATCAAATAATCATAGTCATAACTCATAATACAAGATTTAAAATAATATTAATGTAAATATTCTTAAATTAATAACAACTTTTGCACAATTGTGGGACCACATTATGTTTTTGTCAAGTTCTGTGTTAAATTTAAATTTAATCCTCAAGATTTTAATAGTCACATCAGTTTTAAGAGACTTGTTATTAATACCATTGTAAATAAATTGTAAACATAGAGCATACTATATAATATATAATAATATTAAGTTGACATCATTGTTAAGATTTTTATTGTATAATCTTGCCAATTTTCTTTACTATAGTAAGTTATGATAGCTCATAATGTAATAGTACTTTAGTCTCTCTGAATGCAAAGTCAATTTTTCAATCATGTACTGAAATTAGAACTCTCATTTCCGCACAGCCACCGGCTTGAAGGTGACCAACTCTGTTAGTTGAAAAAGTAAGTAAGAAATTTTTGTGTAATATTGTTGTAGTTTGAATTAAATAAATAAATAAATAAATAAATATTTTATTTTATTTAATTTTATAATATTTACTCTTCAATATTTCTTAAAAAAATGCATAGATATTTATGTATCTTACACCATACACACGACAAACAATTCCTTGTGCAGTATAGAATAACCATACTTATTTGTTTTCCAGTTGAATAAAAAAGTTATAAACAAATATTTATTTTACACTTATTATTTTATTTTATAAATCAATAGATATAGTCTTGCAGATCGTGACTTTAGACTTTATTTCTTTATCTATATTATATTTCTATATTATGACTTTATCGTCTGACAATTTATACTTAACTATACTACATACCGATTTACTATATTATAGGAATTGTCATGCACATAGTGTACCTATAAACATTTTGAGCACTCGTCGATACTCATACTTATTGTATACGCTAACGTACAGTACTACAGTGTGGTTTATGACTCTAACTTGGGGGTGATTTGGTTCTAATAAAAAAAAAATATGTATCGCTGTAAAAACCAAACAGATAGCACCACGATTATATTTTTATTTTACTGCTCAGTATTCCTGGAGCATGAGTTAGGTCAGTCGTATAGCCTTAAAGGCTCTCTGGCTATAACGGTATAAGGCCAACCTTCTCGTTGAAATTATTTAAATAATGATAAAAAGTAAAAACAATATAAAAATCTATTAGGATTTTCAGGTCAGTTCTAGTTGTTTCTACATAAATATAGTTTTGGGCTGGGTACAGATATTTTATTTTTCTATCAGATTCATTTTTCTAACTGATTTTGCAAAATAAACGTTTTCGTTATCATGGTTACTTATTAACATATTTATGACTCGTAGATTTTCTTTGTAGAAGAAAAATATCGATTAGCGTGCTATGGTTTTTCTGATTTTATTGAGAACTAACAAAATTAATACTGTTTATATATTAATTATAGATTTCTACTTTATGTCTTTAGTCCTTGTGTCAACATAAATCCTACTTAGATTGTCACCCGCCTTATTTACAGATCCAAAAAACAAACAAACAAATACAAAATAGAAGTCCCTGTCTGTTTGGCTATCTCTCTCCCTCTGTATATGTATATAGTCTCTCTATATACATGTACTAAAACAACTACCTCGTAAAGTTTATTATCATAAGTATCGTTAAAAAAAACGTTTAAATTGTTGTAATGGAAAAATCGCAGATTGACCAAACCATCAGACTAAACATATTACACTAAGTACTAACGAGTGGAAAGATTTATTTAAATGTAAAAATATCAATTTATTATAAAATTGAGAATGCTGATAACAACAATATCAGGAATTGAGCCGATGACTTGTGGATGAACTATTTATACTCACGTCACGATTTGAGGGTATAATAATATAATGTTTAACGACACCCCACCCCCGCACATGTCACCCCTTTGAAGTGGTCGTCGCCGAAGTGGTTTTGACAGAGTATATTATATACGTATGCGTTATACACGATAATATTAAATTAAAACCGACTATAAATATAAATATGTACGACGACGACGCCGACGAACGAATGAAAACGGATATGCAAATCACCGTTTTTTTTCCTACTCCAATAATAAATTGTATAAATACAACGACAAGTATAATTTATTTTCATTTTTAAACACGTCGGTTTTTTCGTATTGCATATTTTTCCATAATCACGAAATCAAATGCTGTAGCACGCGGGTACGGTTTTTTACCTTCATACGTTTATTACTATATGATGATTTTTTCTTCTTCCCGCAACGTCCTCCGGTCGTCCTATACATAGAGCGAAATTCCAGCTCGTCCCCCGTGAGTGAGGAGTGACCTCCGCTGCGAATTCACGGGTGGTGTAGGTACTCGCGGTCTTATCACGAGCGCTATTATTATATTAAAATATATATTATTATACAGCTGCAGCTGCAATATAGGAGTAATAAAAACTAGAGAATTCGAAGGACGTCATCGCCACTCTGATGATTTATGTGCTACCTATATTATATAGTAACAAATTTGGTGAACACGCATGTGCTCTGCGGCTAATCTAATTTTCAGACCGTTCGGTATATAATATAATATGTGCAATAAATTACGCAACTACAAAAGCAGCTCGTTATAACGAAATAATCATCGCTCTTGATAAACGTGTCTTGTTGTGTTTGTTCCCGTGTGTAAAAATATTGATCACAATAAGATGTTAAAACTCAGACATTATTCCTTAAAATAATAGTGGATCAACATTTATATAGATTTATTTCGTTTCTTTTATGATAAATTATTTTTAATTAAAAGTATGCACATTCACACCATATTAATAGTACGTATAACCTATGGCAGTATGGCTATATATAATAATATTAACGTTTTTAAGATAGGTATATGATATATTTACATATTTGTTTCCTAATAGAGATAATATTATATATAATGTATATATAATATATATAGTTTGAACTGCATTTAACGGCATTAGGAGTCGAAACAAATATTATTCTAAATTTTAATCCACTTTATGTTACTCCCTTGACGACTGTTGGAGATATTCCGCATACATGCATTACACATACGAGTAGGAATATATCGTATATTATGTATGTGAAGCGTGTAATTGCAGTAATGTTAGGGGTACTGGTAATTTATGTATAATATGTACAATATTCGCTGCAGGGTTGGGACACTATAGAGGATTTATTATGGCCAGCCATATAAACGAAATATATATATGAACCCGTAACATATTAAATAAAATATGTATAGTAATTACTAATTAGTAATATTATAACGTGATAAACGGTGGATGGCTTAATTATTATACGCTTAACTAGCTGGAGTTTGGTCTACGATCTCGATTGGATATTACGATGACGATTTCTTATTGAAATAACGATACCTACGCTCATTGATATAACATTAATTAACAGTGGACTATACAATATCGGATATACCTGCAGGGATCCCGAATCAATATTTTTGAGGGCCACTTTAGGGATTCAGAAAGTTTTCGAGGATCATCAAAATGTAATTTACGCACAAATAAAGTAAAGGCAACATTAAAATATAAAATAAAAATTATTAAAAACCTTATTTTATTCACCATCGGAAAAAATAATTTCTGAAAACATTTCCTGCGGGCCCTGGGATATATTGTGTCTGGGGCACGAGCGTATGCAAATTCATACTGTGTTAAGAGGAGAATCGGCTGCCTTATCACAGCCCAGAATTTATCGTTAATAAATATTATATTATGTACTGCAGGCATTTAAGTTAAAATGATTATATTATACATAATTTATAAGAAAAAACGGGCAAAATCCACACTCTAAAGCTACTTACGAATACAAAACTGTAGTAGGTATAAACATAAATAAGATGCGTCTGTAAACAAAATCAAATATTAAGCAAGTGCGAATGATGGAACTTTGATCTATATAAGTGCAGATCCATGGATTTTCGAGGTATATGATAAGTATTGTAGTGAACGATACTGCGATGTCGTATAATAAACCATTAGGGAGAGGGTGGTAGTATGTGAGGGTAGGACGTACAAGCAGAGCGTGATAGAGAGAGAGAGAGAGAGACAAAGATACAAAGATTGCGACGGACCCGCGTATTTAAACCACGAACGTGTACGACACGCCGTGCTTTGCCGAGGAGCGAGGGCGGAAAATGTTTCAACTGATTAACCCCTCGGCCCGCCACCACCATCGTTACCTTGATTTACGCACTCTTGCCGCTCGCTTATACCCTTTTTATATCTCTCGTGACACGGTCGCCGAGCGCATCCTATATCCACGTTAAAATATATTTATATACATATAGGTATAAGCAGATATAAATTTTGTTACACGAACGCGGGGGCCCGTTTTTAATCGAATTATCGAATTTATTCAAAGCAGCGGCGGCGTCGTCGACGGCAACGACGACGACCGTTTGTCGAAATCTCTACACATATATATATATTACACACCCACCCGCCTAGGAGCCACACCAGAGAGGGTCCGCTAATAAACATCGAACTGCTCTCGTTTGTGTGTGTGTGTTTTTTTTTTTTTTGTCGGGTCCCGTTTAATTTTATTTAACAGCCATTATCGCGCGGGTGCACGGATTTCATGAACGAAAATTGATATCGCGCGTTTCGGTTTTTCCCTTTTAATGTAATTAAAACCGTTTTAAAACTCTTATTCGGCCAGCTCGTTATTTATGTTACTCTTACATCGAATTAAAAACTTTTTAAACGCCACTGCCCCTCACCCCCTCTCCCCCCTTCTTCTCGACGGTACCGCTGTTGTATATGCGTGTATACTATACCGCCACGACTTGTGTGAATATATAAACCTATATATACTATAATATGTATATACAGAAAAAAAAAAACCCAAAATGACGACGACGACGACGACGAAAACGACTATCGGTGTGTGCTAATTAATTAATTTAACAGCAAACTATCGAGTTAAGTTAATTAGTTAGTACACACACAGAAGCAGGTGGTGTCTGGTGTGCTACAGTTGGACGGGCGCGCGGAAGATATTATAACAGACTCGCCGTCGTCGTCGTCGCGCCGGCCGGAGATAAATATTCCGACCGTGCATACATCCCGCGCGGAACGCTTACAATAATTATAACGACGGTATAAATATATGTGTTGGAGTGGGTATGTGTGTGTGAGTGTTCCGGACGAAAAATTAATTACGCGCGCTCGACCTTTTTATCCCGCAGCAGTAAATGTTTTTTGCGTGCATCGCGAGAAAACTCTACTCGACACTCGCGCGATCAACAATGCTATAGTCGGTTTTCAGAACTTTTTCACTGCGCTTATTTATTATATTATTTAGGTGACTGGCGACTCGGTAATTATATTATAAACTATGTAATATTATTATATGTACCACGCGGCGTGATTTACGACGGTCCGTTCGCGACGCCCGATAATTTCGTTACAATAATGAGTAATGACGTTATAATACTTTTGAAATGGAGTACATTATATAGCAATAATATATATATACATCGGTAATCCGCTGCAGGGTGTATGGAAACGGTGCAATCTCTCTCATTATGTACGTGAACACAACCGAACAAATTTACATTTCGCAAAGCGCCCGACGCCAGTTTAGCCAGCACTATATTTAATTTACATTTACCAGAATTTTATTTCTGCGTAAGGATAAACACTGAAATGTGTTTGAATTTCAAATGTACACTACCTAAAACATATACAATTTTCTTTCTGCGATGACAGATAAGTGCGCGCTGAAAACTACTTGAGTCGAACCTCGTAGTATAATAATATTATATACATCCGTCTTCATATATAAATCGTTTTTTTGTAATCAGTATATATTGAGTATTTGAGTGCGAGTTTACTGACCTAACTTAACTTATATTATAGGTACCTACATATTGTAACTGTGTAATTGAATCGTTCGTTTTTGATAGTTAAGTCGTTTTGGAAATAAATAACCCACTAAACAGTTATCGCGTTTAAAATAATAAAAAATAGCTATCATTTTACTCAAATACGTCACAAGAGATTATTCCCGGTCGAAACAGTGACAGTGGTTAGACCAGTAGACATCCTCTGCAGTTTTAGTATACCCAGCTCCGCTATGCCATGTGCAAAATATAAAGTGGAATTTTTATAGTACGAGATCCGCAGGGGACCATGCTTATATGAAGACTTGAAGTCACGGGATTAGCTGAGAATAACGCACGCCGATGTCTTATAATGTACATGCCACATTATCACCGATAGGCTTTTATACTGCAAAGCCACTTACATTAATTTTTTTTAACCATTTTGACCGAATTCAAAAATACTCGACTGCGTATTAATGTTATTTATTTATTTTTTGTAGTCAGAAAGCGATGTTTCTTTAAAAGTTAAAACGTTATCGCGTACAGCGCCCGTGCGTCTGTATTGTATTTATTGCTCGATATAGTACCTATATAATACAGTTATTGCGAAGTTTCTTCCCACTACCCCATATAAGTTATAACGACGTAATCGACGTTTTATCGTAATCTTTCTGATCGATTGGCGTTTTACCGTGCAATAAAAGAACGAAAACCCGCTGAATTTCGTGTTGGCCACACCGATGGTGCGTTCGAGCGTTTACTAAATCGTCGAATAGTATATATATACACAAATGGCGATAAGACATAGTAGTATGTACATATATAGTACAAATAAAGTCACCATCGCGAGCAGGTATAAGAGGTACCAACGTGTATATATAATTGCTTACAAATGACATTGCTTTGTACATCTTTGAGTTATATATTTTATATATATATATATATATATATAGGAACACGCGATTAAGCCGGCAATGGTCGTCATAAAAATAAAGTATACAATAAAAGAGTCTTCGGTGGTCGAGCGGGAGAGAGGTGGATCCACTGCCGTGGCACCGTGCACGTTTCATTTTAATTTCCCTCCATCCCGCGACTATTTAGCGTGATGAGGTAGTGGTGGAGATTGTGGATTGGACGTGCGGACGAAAACTCGTCGTGGAATTAGTTCGGGAAAGAAATCTGGCACCGACCCGTTGAGGGGAAGAATACGGCTATACAAAAGGACCTAATGAAGTCGTCGTGAGGTGTGACCGCCACCGCCGTCGTTCTAAACCACATTCATTATTATTAACCACTCGGCTTTGCCGCGGCAATTGCCGGGCGTCGACGAAATAGAAACCTCCAATTATATTTATATATACGTGGCGTTACCGCAGCTCGTCCACCCTTCGATCGTGAAATCCGCGACTTCTTGGCAAACATATAAAACGGTTATTTGTGTGTTTGTGGGAATCACGCAGCACCAGCGTCTATAATATACCTTATGCATCATATATATTATATGTGTCATGTGTGTGTGTGTGTGTGTGTGGTTCTACTGTGTACCGTGATATTCGTACTATTGGTACTTATTTTTAATATATACAACTTATAATACCTATATATTATATACCAGTACCTACGTTTGACAACCAAACTGAGGATTATTATGATTACGCAAACTTGATTGGTTTTGAATTTAAAGAGAATCGTTAATATAATATATACGAATCATTAGAATCAACATTGACGAGACGATTATTAAAAAAACGCATTTACGTATTGTACTAGCTAGTATATTATGATACTTTGACCGTCTCAATCAGTCTCCCATAAACAAAATAGTTCTGTTACAAAAACTATTCATTTATTCTACTTTCTAGCTTATATATAAGAGGCACTTTGATTTAATCTAATCAATTATAATTATATATACCTACATGTAAAAGGATAAATATGATGAATATAACATAGTCAAATTTCGAAGATAAACGCATTTGATCCCGCCGCAGATGAGTGCATGATGGTTACGATATACGAGTAAATGAAAAACGAATTTGCTGGTCTTATCAATGTCAAATATAATAAAACAATACCGTAGGCACAATGAGTGAAAAAACATTGATCTGCTTCACCTTATTCGCGTAGAACGTATATCATGTAAAAAGGGGTTGGTGGATGACGGTGGCGTCGACCCTATTAAACCGTGGGCCGTCAGTTTTGATTATTACAACCCCTATCCGCAAACATATACAACTAAAGAGCTATACTGGTAAAATTATATACACACACTACAGGAAGATACTAATATCATAAACGTATAAATGTGTGATACATAATAAGACGTAGTCAACAAAATATGGGGGTGAATCACAGTCTACTGACGAATCGCAGGGTCGACGATTTGAAAGTATATTTTGATTTAACATTTTGACAGTGTTAGGTTAGGTTAGGTTTAAATCAATTTAAAAAAGCTTTCGACACGGACTTAGTGGGCTAAATATTTTTTTTATATAAACCAAGGAGAGGTGAACCCAAAGAACGCCATCGCTGTCGCTACATCGCATCCATAATATGTTAATATTACAATATCAATACAGTTATGTATGTTATTGTCATCAGATTAGCCGGCCTGCAGTTATAGAGTATATCAAATATAATAAAATACGCTGTACGATCGTTTGGCACAAGTTTGGCGGTGACAGTATACGCTACAATGTAATATAATATAATAACAATATTATACATACGTTTGAACGGGTCCCATTCGAGCTGCACCGTGCGCACGCGACAAATGCATGCACATATTTTTATACCCTGCCGCAGCAGTCACTTATACCACTTATACCACTCATAATAATATATAATAATATACGCGTTATGTTATATACAATTATGTTTACATATTTTATTTCCTTTTATTATCTATATTTCTACGCGTGTGCGTACATAATAGTGTGTATGATCTCTGGCAGAGTTCCGGTCTCTATATGGACCCGCGCGCTATACAGAATACGATAATAATAATGTACATACTACGACGGAGCCCGGCTGAGGGCTAATAACTCTGCACACTACATTGATCGCTCCCGCACCACCGTCACCATCGCCCCCAGCTCCTGCCGCCGTTGGTTTTATGCGCGAGATAATGTTTCCGAAAATTATGTGACCATTATAATGATACGGCGAAAACATTCGGAAACCCATTCGTTCGTGTAGCTAAGTGTGGGAGCGTAAACGTATTATTATTATGTGTACACAATATAACATACACATATGGGTGGACATTATAATACAGACGACGTCTGCGTACATAATAATAATAATAATAAAATATCGGCCGTTCAGACGTCATTATTTTTAAGATATTGCTCCCACTCTCGTCCTCGTCCATCAGGCCGCGCCGTCGGGCCGCCGCCGCTATCTCCGGGACTTTGCGCAAAACATAATATTACAGTCAGTCCCATAACGCAGCACTAATAACAGTATAATAGCGTATAATATAATATAACGATATTACGCTATTTAGTGGGGTGCAATTTTATTATTATTATTATAATTATTACTTTTTTTTTATCTACTTTTCTCCTCTTTTAATTGCTATATTCCTCCGCCGTACTCCTCAAATCATCTTCGTGGTGCACACGATTATTTATACCGTGGTCACGCATAACATATAAATGATGCATCGTGTACATATATGTATACCTATATAGTACTATGATCATTCTACTGCAGAAAATGAAACGTTTCGTTCTTGAGCCCCCTTCGTGATCAACAAATACAAATAATAAGCCATACAGAGGGTTGAAATCGCCCCACGTGTGTAATAATCCAACTTTGCGGACCTTATTTTTCACGTATACGTATAGAAATATATATATATATAATATTTTTTTTACTGCGAGCTTTAATAAAGTTTTTATGAAAGATAAATATGACAAGCTTTTATAATTATAACTTAATTTAAGTTACTTCTTTTATGAAAAATACTTTCAATTAGGCTAAGTTGAGCCTTCTTTCAACTAATCAATTTAACTTAAACTAATAACTTGGTCAACAAAAAATATCTGCACTTCGTCGCGGATTATATTACCTGAAGACCAAAACTCCAGCTAGTTGTAGGCATAAAAACGAAACAAACGTTATTATTAACATAGGTACCTATACCTACTATATATAATATGCAAATTGAAAGTGGCGTATCTAGTGAGGAGGGGGTGCTGTAAACAATCCTCTTAAAAACTAAGTAAAAATAAATTCTGGATACGCCACTGCAGACTGATAATCGTACTTGTATAACTTGGACTTAGAATTGTTAGATTGTGTATAAAAGTCGAAGTTCGAGTTTTCGTAATTAATACAATATAAAGACAATATAAATATAGACATTACCTACATATATACTGAATTTACAATACGGTTTGCTTGACGAACAAGCGTGGAAGGATTTAAATATACTGTGGTAGGGATTCAAGAAACTTTTATAAAATAAATAATAATATACCTACTATATTTTGAAGTTCATAATTTCACATATTTTGGTTTGCAAATATTACCTGCAGTGGCAACGTAAACTTTTTGTTGTTTTTTTAACAAACTCGTATGCAGCATTTGTTATTATAGATTCGACTTTAAGTGTTTTCGGGTCGTTTAAAATAAATAGGATTGGTGTTTGTGCATCTTTTTTGGCGTGAACGTTTTTTTTTCGCATTCAAGTCCTTTTTTGTATTCAAAACAACAAAAAAAGGATGAAAAAATTGCCTGATGAGAAAAGTGTTAAAACGAACCTAATTTTCTGAAACATTGCCAAAATGTTAGGTAGAAAACACGACGAATTTCACCCGAGTGGTCCTGAATTATGGCCCACCACTTCTCCCTCCATGATACCACCCCGGTGTCCCCGAGGGCGCAATGGAAAAACTAGACAACTTGGTTTGGAAAATTACTACATAGCTATATATGTAGAGAGAAAAGGAGAGGAAACAGCACACGTCCCAGAAGCAAAAAAACACGCGCGTGCGCGCACTCCCACACACGCACAAAGGAAAAGAAAAGAAAAATTTAAATCACTATAATAGGTAAATATTCACCGTGGTAGCAGAGCAAAACGGTATTATACATGCGCCGTGTTAAATTTCGTGTTTTCCGACCCGGATTTTGGCGAAGCATCAACAGAAATCCGGTGCACTATACGTACGTGCTTATCATTTTCGATTATTCAGTTCAAAAACGACGGGTTGAGATATACGTGACTATTTACATACACTGCATATATAATATATATACATTATATATACACATATATATATTATATATGAATATGTTTATTGTAAGTATATACCGTACATGTACGCTTATATAGTAGGTACATAAATAGGTAAATAATATAATTATATTAGCCTCCAAAGACCACTATAATACTATATATATATATACATTATACGTGGTAGAATTATATTTTGATCGTAATATCAGTATCATTATGTATATAATTATTATAATTGTTGAAATATTATAAACAACTATAATAATGTATAGGCGTTTAATGGTGATTAATTTAATAGATTTTGAAATATCTATTTTATCAAAATTTTCAATTTCGCTAGCGTACAATGTAATAACTAAATCGGGCCCTTAGGTTTGTAAAGTGTTGGTGGACGTTTTTGTTTTGACTCCTGCTATTATTTTATTCTTTGACAGTATTTAACAAGTGCATTTTATCAAGTAATTTAATTTTTTTAGATAAAATTAATAATATATTGTTATATTTCATAACCCATAATTAAGTGCACAGTCACACAGAGTACATATTTAATAATATAGTAATCAGGTATTAGGGATTACTAATTAAAATTTACTTATGGAAATATATTTTATAATTATATATAATAAATTATAGTGCAGAATATACCAAGTACAATAATAATTATATTGTTATTATTAAAAAAATATCACAACGTGTTATTATTAAAATAGTTAAGCACAAAGGTAAATATAGAGTTATATTATTATTTAAAAAATACATTATAATTATTAGACAGTATACGAGAAATTTGAATAATTCCAAGCGGTGATTTAAATAGACACTTAGTATATTGATTTTTTTTTTTTAATTTTTTCTTATCTCCACCCGTTATATTATATTATTAAATACACGATGCAACATGTCAAATTTACTATTTTATTCAATATTTTAAAGATTCTAGATGAGTGTTACTTGGTTAATTATCCTATTATCAAATCAAAACACGCAAATTATACGTGGTGTGGTCGTGTGGACGTTGAATTTTTTTCATAAATTAATACTACAACGAGTAATGCATATTTGAAACATATCGTCATAACATACGGTGTAATATAACTAGAAAAATAATTAAAAACTGCACAGCATGTGATATAGAAATGATTCACTATATAACACACATACGTGTGATAACAGTGGTGGTCACACGTATGTGTGTTCTAAAGGTAAACAATATAATATGGTTCAATAATAGTTAAGTAACACTGTTAATGATAAAAATAAATATTTATATAGCCTATTTTGTTCTAGTAGATAAATTCACTAGGTATATAGATTTGTTTAACCACATCATTTGCATCGTTAGTACCTACATAATAGTCTTGTACAACCTTATAATATTAAAATATTGATAACAGTAAAATATGTCAACTAACATTATAAAAACAACCCGGGAGAGCCCCAGCTCAGCGTTGGTCCCATACGAAAAGTAAATCTGTTACGTTTTGCCACGATGTGACGCACGCGTCTCTTACATAGTCATATACATTCACAAAATAAGACACTTTTTTTTATTACAATATTTATGCAGGACTTTAGCTGAATTGAAGAAAAAAAAAAAGTTACGCACTTTACAATTTACAAGTATACTAAAAATAATACGTACGTTATATGAGACGACCTAGGATTGATAGCTACATCAAAGTTATACACATGTGCACAATACAAAAATTACCAATATACGATTACTTTATGGAAATTACAATAGTCAAACTTTAAAATTTTAAGCGTCATGTTTAAAATGCAGAATTTCTTAGATTTCCATAAGAATAATTTTAACGTTAAAAAAAAAAATGTTTTGGATTACGAACAAATATCTGGGTTATTTTATATTATTAATCCTGCATTTTTATTTGTGATTTTTAAAAAAAAAAACTTTTATGGAAGAATAAAGTCATATCGACAAACTTCATAATTTTCATAAGTTTGGGTAGGTTTTCAAGTATGCTATTTCAATGATCCTTATATTCAAAATCCATTTAAAGACTGTACTGCGGTGGTAACAACTTCTTAATTTCACATGAGAATCACGCTATTGTAAATTGATAAGAAGGTGATTTTTTTTTTTTAATTTTGATGGAAATACCCGATCGAAATTTTTCGAAAGTTTTTAAGTTATTTAACTTTAAGTACCCTTGAGTTCCAAGATAGTATGGAATCTATGATGATTTGAAAATAATAGTAATTATAATTTATTATATTAATCCATCAAACTTTTATATTTTGTATATATTGTCCTGGCCATCTATATTATTAAATATTACCTCTATCTCATAGTTTTGTAAACCACATCTAAGGACTATTATCTTTACAATATACTTTTTTAATATATATTTAATAACTCGGAAACTATTGGTTCGAAATTTGATTTATATAGATAGATACTACAAAAAAATTATCAATATAAATCATTCATAATTTACAGTCAAATAGGTTGGGAAAAAAAATTTGTATCGCCACAGGACATTCTTTAAACGGTATAGAAAACTTTAAGTGATTGAAAATAATATAGGCCTTAAGTATAAAGGTACAAATTATGCTTGAAATTTTCAAAATCCATTATGTATATTAAACGAAAACCCGGTGGTGGACGTGATCGGAGAATCACCTTGTATGTATAATAATATGTACGGTATCATGGATATAAAATATAATAATTATATATATATACACATAGATGCAAGCCAATCGCGGCAAGTCTTGGCGCAGCCGTCTGTGCAGTGTGTGTAATGTGCGGTCGCACGTATCCCGCTTGCGCTTAAACGGCGGCGATAAACGGCGGGTCGCCCGATACGGTGATCATAATTAACGCCGACCCCTCGCGCTGA
Organism: Nasonovia ribisnigri; assembly: GCA_027563435.1. NCBI lineage: Eukaryota > Metazoa > Arthropoda > Insecta > Hemiptera > Aphididae > Nasonovia > Nasonovia ribisnigri. Next base: position 17,395 of record JANEHU010000337.1, on the reverse strand, counting down.
TGCTGCATTTGCAGGTACACAATATCCGTATATCTTCCGTTAACGCGTACGAGAGCGTTGTAACGGGCGCGCGCGACACAAACCCCGCCGAAACGACGAAGCACCTAAATTATCGGGCACGGACGATTGGGCAATGGTGCCGCGGCGTGTTTTCCTTGACCGCCGATGCCCGCCGGTCTTATCGGAGCCCTCATAAGTTGCTTTTATTACGTTTTCCGCGGTGTGGATAAAATATATATTTCATCGGCTTAACGGTTTCATTTTATTTTTATTTGCTCCGTTTCCGACCTCGGACGGCAACCTTCCACACACGTTGACATAATAATAATATATACCAATGTGCAGCGCGCCATGTCGAGTATATTGTGTGCGATTCGCAAGATTTCGGTAGATTTTGATTTTTACGATTATTCTCACACATATTACAATAATACACGTGCGCAAGTTCAATACAGAATTCTTGATTCAACATAAGTATAATAATATTTTATAATATATTATACATATAAGACCAGGACGATTATTTCATCACTATAAACAGTAATATTCTCGGTACCAATATCTTAACGTTTTTTAAAAACCATTTTTTTCTTCATAATTTAAAATCATAAGATAACAATTATCCACAACATGTTGAGGCGCTAGTCTAAATAATAAAATGACTCACCATTTTTTTATTTGATATTTGGTAGATTGATATGAGTCGACATTTTCAGAAAATATTTTTCTTTGGAATGTGAACTTAAAAATGTACGTTAGGTATAATTTAAAAATGATAACATAGATATAATATAATATAGGTAATTACTGATTATAAATGTATAGTAATAGTTTTTTTTTTCCTATACATTTACCAAAAAAAATACTGTTTGGTAATAGGTACCTACCTACTACAGCAGGGAATAGGTTTTTTAACCCTCTAACACATTCAACTTAAAAAAATTCGAATAGTTCAAAGTTCGAATTTAAACCTTAGTTCTCTAATAGATAGTTTTAAATTTGAAATTTCCGTAAATGATGATAATTTTGAATTTTTTTTGTGAAGTGTTGTACACAAAGTTGATTTCTATTACCAACTAAGTTTATCTTATTACTATTACATTAAAAAAATTGTTATATACATTTCTAGCAGTTCAAAAATTAGAAAAAGTTTGAACAAGATTCAAGTTCGTATTGGAACAGTCTGAGAATACAATTAAGTTCGACCCATCTCTAAATAAAAGGATCAACATGTATTTTATAGTTACTCGCTCTATACCTACGTTTTATTGCTGCGGGCAAACGCGGGTGATGTTAACGATCTCGGATTTATTTTGTGTTTTCGTTTAATACATGGTTTATGAACGAGACCACAGTTGGTACAGAATATAAGTCGCAATATCAATAGTCATATAATCATGTCATATAATTTAATTTTTTTTTAAATAAATCCGCACAATAAAGACAATAAAAACATTAATAAAAGATATTAATATTATTGTAGGTAAAATGTATGTTTGGTAGGATTTTATTTTCAACGTCTTAAACCCAGTCCTTGACCCGTGCTCAGATGATCACATATTAATTTATATTTAAACCTACATAGCACGGAGCTCAAGGAGAGTATTGTTTAATTTATTAATACATAAAAGTGTCCGACAAAAAGGTGCGGAATCGATTCGAATATTTAAAATCCAATACCGATCTATTCGCGGTGACGTATAAATTAAATAATAATATCGTCATCGGCGTGACTGCGTGTTTATTTATATATAGCCCCGATCAACGTGATCTACATAATATAATTATGTAATACTGTATTTACATACCTGCTGATAAAAAAAATTATTAAAATGTATTTCAAATGTGTATTACAACATACGAATTAAAATGTGTTCAAATGGGTACTTATTACCTATAACTATCTAAGAAAGTTTTTCAAATTATATAAATGGAGAAAAATGTCCATAGTATTAAGCATATAGGATTAAACTTAACCTTTTTGTTAGTATTTTAAAGAATCTATAAAATTGCAAAACAAGTACATATACTTATATAATATTATACCTATATGTAAATTAAAATAATACTTCACGAGTAGGCATTTTACTATAGAGTACATTTTTCCTGTTTTAGCTGAGAGGGAGGGGTAAACTGGTAAACTAAGATAGCATTACTTTCCTCGAAGTACTTAAATGAGTATAAATACATATATGTAGCGTACAGAGTGTAACAAAAATAATTGACTGAATTATATAAAACACTATTAACATAAACTGACACGTGTTCAAGACCCTGCAAGTGTAATGTTTATAATATAAAATTATATAATCTCACGCATTATACTCATAATTACAATTTAAAACTAATGTACCTATACCTATACCTAGGTTATTTTTTTTAAACGCGTCTAACAAATATTAAGTAATATCATTATCGTAGACCGATGGATACCTATAATATATAGTATATGTAATTTATTACCTATAGGGTATAGCTATACGTTTTATAATGCCTTTTTACCTCATGTTTGTTAATGAAACCACTATTGAATTATGATTAAATGTCAACCAATGTTTATAATTTCTTAATCTAAAAATTGTATTGATACATATAACATAAAAAAAAAAAATGTTGTTTTATTAATACGCATTAAATACATTTATTTTACCATTTCAGTTACAATTTTAACTAAACTTGAAAACCGTTTGATAATAAAAACTATTATATTTATTATTTATTTTTAGATACCTACATCAACATTTTGGTAAAATCTTTTTTCTTGTAGTTTAGATTTTGATCTCAAACCTAATAAAATGTTGAAAAAAAATCATATAACATTATGGTATGGGTTACAAAAATAAAACGATAAAACCGATTTGTGGACACAAAAATCCAAAATTTTCATGCTTCCTGACGACGATTTTCTTTTCCGGTTTTCCGGTTGTCTGATTTTTGTTTTAGCACTCTCGCCATATACTACCGGCCACCAACCGTTACCGCCGAATTAAACACGCGTAATCGCGTTATACGCGACTGCAGCTTCGACCGTCTTTGTGTGTGTATGATATACATACATGACATATAGCAACCAACTTTGCAGGATAATATTCTGGTCGAAATGATATAAAACAATTGGAAATATTTTGGACGACCGCCAGTCGTGTATACACGCACGCACAGCCGGGTGAAAAGTTTGTAACTTTAAACCCAACGATTTCAGCAAAATGCTCGACTCTCTGCAGCAGCTAGTGATGGTATAACCCCGGTATACACAATCATATATTTCATGGAACGCTATCATCGACTAATCGGCACAAATTAAATATACTATACCGCAGGGTGTAAATTAACACTAGTTTATTTATTAATTTTAGGTTGTTGGTTTTTTAATCAAGCAAAGGGTACTTCCGAAGAACGTGATGCGGCAATAGGTATATATATAAGTGCTTTGATATCCGTGAGTGCGTATATTACAGTATTCACAATTACCAATATGACTAATATTATATTACACATCTATTATTAAGTACAGTTCAATTTACGGTGTTCCGTAAAACGATCACCTAGTATAACTAAATAAAAATAACTACATTAATTTTATAAACGGTATACGAGATAATATGCTAGATCACATCGGTTAGAATATTATGGAATTGCGTTTCAACAATTTCATGAAAAATCAAATTGGGGATTTACAATAAAAATCGATGTACTCGCTGACATTACATTAAAAATTAAAAATCGCTGTTCATGAGAAGTTCAGAATCTTCACAATATTATAAAATAGACAATTTCTTGTCGCTTACAGCAATATTGAAACATTGTAGGTGTAAAAATGGTTCAAGTATATTATTATATACATTTAAAAATGTGATCAATTCTACACTACCATGCCTGCATTGGGCAATGAGCATTTTATCAAATTTCCTATTATCTACTTTGCTATAGTAACACAAAATATATACCTAAATATATTAATAATATATTATTGGTATTAGAGTTTATTGTCACTTTCAATTGAATGGCATATTAAAATACATTTCATTACTTTTGATTTTTATTTTATTATTATTGTTAATATCCATTTAAAAAAAAATATAATCACTCGACCGGTTTTTGGTTATACATATAGAAACAACACAGTCGCACAGTACTGATGAAGCGATATGTATACGATTAGGAACTATCTTGTTTTGTCAAACACGTTTATATAGATACATTGCCGAAAAATAACCGATTTCTCAACAAAACGTTTGGAATTTACTATAACGTAATGATAATTGAATTCCAAATCGTGTCGATTCAAACTCATAAATACAATTTTGGATATTAATATCGTATTATATAGGAAGAGCCAATTAACAGTACCTATACGGTTACACGGAATCCTCAATATTTAGGTAGGTATACACTAGGTATATATTATAGTATTGACCAAATGCAGAATGTTTATTATTAATGTATTGCCACGCATATCATTGACATTAAAAAATGATTACGAATTTACGAAAGAAAAGGTGTGAGACTGCTGCAGACACACCGAGTGAGTCATTAATTTGGTCAAATGTTCGATAAAATTAAATCTACTTCCTCCAACGAAAGAACGATAATGCGAGATAAACCATGCATGGGCAAGTTATTGGGAGAAAACAATTTAAAAAGTTTAAGTTAATAGTTATCCTTTTTTTTTAACTCAGTTACGTTAGAAGTTATAAGGAAACTTATACAATTAACTTATGTTAAGTTTTTCATTTATTTTTTATTTATAAATAGCCAGTAATATGTTTTAAAATAATAAAAAGTAAATGTTTATGCAATTTGCATCATTAATAATAATTTTATTGTGTTTATTAATTAATTATTTAAAAATAAACGAAACTTGGATTTGATTAAAATAGTAACTCGTTCTTTATTAAGTTTACATCAATAAAAATCAGTTAAGTTAAAAACTAAGTTAATGAAAATTTAACTTAAATAGTTTATGCCCAGGCTTGAGTATAATTATGTAACAATATGTCCATTGGCCATTGCAGATGTCAAACATCGTTTTCATCAATAGGTGCGTTAAAAAGATTTGCAGCCACGTGATTTACAAAACGAACTACAAGTAGGTATTAGTATATACAATATACATTTATATATATATTATATCAGGTTCAGTAGCTCGTTCATTCAAAGTATATATATGTACATACTACATATATTATAATTTATATAGTATAGTACGACAATATACGGAGAGAAAATTATATTATTATAATGCGACTACCCATATAATAATGATAATAATAATAGAACTCGATGCGAGTTCTCATCTCTTTCCCTCTCTATCTATCTATATAATATTATATATTATATATGCCCACAGATCAAACGGTGTTTGTCGTCGGTCACCATATTTAAATGTATATAGATAGGTAACAAGATAACTCCATTACGTTTTATGCGCTAATATTGTCCTTATTTCAAAGTGGGAACACTTACAAAAAAAAAAAAAAAAAAAAAAAAACTGGTATGTAACATAATAGACGTACTTTATTATGTATGCGATATAGGTACCTAACCTAACTATGTGTAGGTATGTATAAATATAATATAACGTATATTACACTGCAGGTAGTTCTCGTTGCAATTTTTTTTCCCAATAAACACCGTGTCGCGTGGTAATATATTATAATCGAAATTACATGTTTTACACATTCGCTTTGACTATATTATGTTTAGCCGTATAGGTTAGGTTAGCGTTTGTACACTGTTTTTTTCATGCTTAGAATAAAAAACAAAAATTACCAGATGATTTATTTGATATATAGTTAGGTTATATTGCCTATATATTATAATATGTATACAATACATAAATATTATTATAATTCAAAGTATGAAAAATTATATTATTATTCTTTGAGAGAGAGAAATAATATAATATTAAAGCCGCGGAAATTTATATTAAACATATAAATATTATGCACTGAACGCAGCTAATTCTGATTGCATGCTTAACACACTTAAAGGTAAATAATATAATACAACAATAATAACATATCTAGAACTTTTAAAAAAAAAAATGTGGGCAAGTAGATGTCGCTCTACTGTACAGTAGGTTACAAGTGGGTCACTGTTTAATGGATGGTATTAAATTTTAATTCAATGATATATTATTATTGTATATACGAAAAACGATTCTGAGTTGAGAGGGTTTGTCAGTGTGGATTTTTATATTATATTTAGGTACATTTTTATAACTAATTACTGATTAATACGGTAGCCGGTAAGTTAAATTAATATTATAAAATTACAACAAAATAACTAAAATCGTTATTCTTGGTTATTTAATATGTAATTTCGTCCAAATTTTATCGTAAAATAACTATAAAAAAAAACTGGGTCTTTATATTTTTGAGATTGTTTGGTTATAGAATAACCTACTTACGTAAATTCAGAATTCTTAGCTACTTAAGTTGAACATTTTATTAATTTTTTACTTCAAAATTATTTTTAAATTTTAAATTTAATAAATGTTGTCAAAAATCAAACTTTAAATGCTATTATAAAAAAAAATTGTGCCTATGTATTTTAAATATTTTTAAACTAATATTGTTACAATATAACAGTAGCCTTGTATTAAATGTACAAGCTGTTTGACCCAACGAATAAAAGTTTATTGACATTTATAGAAAAAAAACTAAATACCTAGCTCAAAATAAACATATGATCTAAATTTTAAGTATCTAAGTATCTAGTATCAGTTATTCGTTTTTAATTACAGGAAAATAAGAAAATTGTTACATGAGAAATCGAGTGAATATCCAATCTTCGAAAAATTCGAACTTCAAACGTTCATAAAAATTTATTGACTTTCAAGTAAAAAATTTTTTTTTTGAAAAAGTAGGCATACGTATGGGAAATCTCAAATTAAACTTTTAAGTCTTAGATTTAAAAAGAAAAATGTTATGAATTTATAAAATGTATACTTTATTATTTATTAAAAAAAAAAAATATCACAGCGTTTTTACACGAGTTTTTAAGACAAGTATTTTCTATCGTTCCTCGAAATTTTATGTAAAAGAGATTTACTTTTTTTTTTCAAACGGTCGATGACGTTGAGCTTTTATCGGTCGGTCGGTATCATTTGTAAACAACGTCAACTTTCTTTTTCTATAGAACTACATGGCCTCCCTTGTACATACTACAGTCATAATAATTTAACGTTATTTGTTAACTTTTCCCTTGATCTTTTAAAACTTTTTTTAATTTACGTTTCGAGATTTTTAACACAAATACGGAATACGTAAAACTGAATGCCAATTGTTTGAACGCGAGTGGTCATTTATTGTACGACTGCAGATGAGATAATTATAAAACCGTATACAGCTGCATAGAGATAAAAATTCGATTTGTCGATGTTTCATACAATATTTATGTGCGAGATGAGAGATAAAATTCTGTACAAGAGAATCAGGTTTTTTCTTCGACTCACAGTCAAAGTTCGAGACAGCGTCAGTGTGTCACATACTGCATGTGATATAATCGTAAAAATATTTAACACGGTACCCAAACTGATACCTAAAACCTAAAGGTACCTGGAGATCGCGATACGATTGGCAACAATAACGCAATAAATTTCAGTTATTTTGAGTTATCATAGTCATTTATGTCTAATAAATTGTGCAGTATAATAAGACCTAACCTATTATCATTAGTAACTAAATAATTGCCACATATTTTATAATGCTATATTATAATTTAATAATCTCAAATCCAATACGACAATGTGTACGACAGTTCCGATTCTAAGGAAACGTCGAATTTTTGACGACACGTCGTCAACATTGACCTTTACGAACGTCGGTTGCAGATTATTCAAATGTATTTCATTTCGCAATGAATTAGCCGTACACGTATAAAGATAATACCTATATTTGTAAGTATATCGCAGAACTCGTACTTATCATAATAATATGATGGCATTCGTTTAAAAGGACGTGTACCTAAACATATTCTTAGTGTGATTTTTTTTAAAAATGTCCTGGGACTTTAATATTTAAACGACCCAAAGGTTTTATATTAATATGTATAAAATATTGTATATATTTTACATGCCTACCAACTAGATATAAATTATAAATAATAAATCAATTAATGAAAAAAAATAAATGTATTTTTGTTGAGGGGTCTATTGGCATTTAACGCTCAACTTACAGTTTAAATTATTCATAAGTTCCATTATTCAATCATATGGTTATAGATTACGGTCGATAGATAAATCTATATAAACATAGCATAATTTATTTTGCCAAAACGAGTGTACTTAATGTTATATTATTATATACGTGACTGTCTCGGATTTCCGCGAGTTTTTCAAATTAAGTGGTACAGAGCCCGCCCGTTAGGCACTCAAATCATCCGCGGATATCCTCGTCTTATACTCGTATAAATGCGCACCGCCCCTACACACACACACACACACACACACACACACACACGAGCGAACATAAGGAGATGGTGGGAGGGGGAATTACATTGCATATAATATATACACGCGTGCATAAGGGTGATGGTGTATAGTGCGCAAAAACAAAATGCATATAATCCAAACAAATGCGACACACTCGTGAGAAGGGGGAGTGGTGACGGTGGTGGTTGAAGGGGAAGATTAAAAACTAGAATATATGTATAAATAAGAGAAACGCTACGCACGCATGTATACATATATGTAAAGAATGTGTCTCCTCTACGGCATTTATACAACACATATAATATATATACATATATACGTCTTATACAGGGCGGATATGGCGGGGGCGGCATATTTCTTGTGTCGTCGTCGTCCCTCACACGATAGCAATTTCGGAGGTTTTTCGAGCATCGTGGGAGAGGTAGGAGGGTGAAAGAATAAGAGAAATAGGAAAGGAGACGCAGACGAGCTGTTTGTAAAGGCGCCTTTGGGTCATTTCACCCGCAAAACGGTTATTTCCCTGCACCGCCCGCGACGACAAAAACCAACGTATATATTATATGTGTATATAATAAAACATTCTTGTTATATTTATTTGTTTATTATTTTTTTACAAAAACGTTACATTATACAATATACATATCTATATTTATACATTTGTGTGTGTGTATAATACACACACGATACAGTATAGTTTCACATTGCGAGGGTGGTTGTTTGACACACGACCCTCCGATGACAATTAGTTGCGCTTTTACGTTTTGGCTTATGACGCGCAAGGCTCTAAGTGTAACCATATTTCGTCGTCGCCAACCGCACCGCACGCTTATACTTACGTATAATATACAAGCTGCAGGCGAGCGTCTTTCGTATACTACTTCTCAACACACGCACGTGTGCGATACACACATACAACATAATATATATTTCTCGATTGTGAGTTTACGTAGTTAAACGTCGTACACGCGTAAGTATAATATATCATTTCGCGTACACCATACTCGGGTTGGTCGTCGGTCGGTATATAACCGGAGCTGTGGAATTCGAAGTTAGGGTCGTTAGTGTTGTGTGTGTATATGTATGTGTAGAGAGAGAAGAACGACATTTTATCGCGGTCGGGCATAAATCGCGGACGCAAATGTGGCGGCGGCGGGCTCAAGTCGGGAGGTTTGGATTTCCCTTGTTTCGACAAGACATGATCGCGTATACATGGCTTTTAATTAAGCTACGCGTATATTATAAAGCGAGCATCACGTGACGCGTCCAAACTCGGAGCAGCGGCGAACAACAAGTTTTAATTAACGCGGAATAAAATCAAAATAATTAAGAGAATAGAAATTGATGAAAAAATCAAACGAGGGAGCGTCGATAACGATATAATATTTTATACGTATTTAAATAGTATCTGTATTCCTCCAACCGATTATATGCTTCCGCGTGTACAAGAGTAAAATATATGACTTTCGTATTTCGACTTTTTTTCAACTGTGTACCGTTAAACCAACACCAATAATAATATAGGTAGGTACCCACGTTTTACTAATATTTTAACGATTATAAACGAAAATAATTATTATTATTATATACAACGGATCACGTCTTTATACGTCTATAAGACAGTTTTAAATACCGGACTTAATCAATTTTATTTGCTGATTAAAACACACTTATTTATATATATATATATATATATATTATGTGGGTATTGTGTATGCATGTCTATTATGGTAATTGTATAAATTATATATATATAGTTACTACTCAGTTTTCAAGGTACCTACGTATATACCATACCATAATAGCACTATAAAAAAAACTGGTTAGAAGCTAAAAAGTTGTGTTGGAACATTAAGACGTGTCGGAACGATTTTAAAAGGCGCCACGCGTTTCCATTTCATATATTTAATGAGTACAGGACAATTATGCAAATTTCATAATTTCTATATAGGTATGCGTTGTATATGGAATAACGGATGAGATTTGATTTCAACGGGCCTGTATAAAATAATATAATTGTTATAATACAGTCTTCGCCGTGGTAATCCAGAAAATTAAGTGTAATTTACGCATAGGCTGTGGGCTTATTACAAATGTATGTAGTACCTACACACGATTAAAATAAAGAATTATTCTAAATTTTTTTTATAAACTTCAGGTATATATATTATATAGGCAAAATACTTTTATATAACGCTCGTGCGTTTGGTAAAATATATAATATATAATATATTATGCTGTATATATATTTTAATAAAAGCGTGTAAGTACCTACCTATATGTTTCTACAGGACGACAATGTTTTATAAAAAAAAACCGAGTTAACATATTACATTTTCCTTTTAATAGTTATAACCTTGTATTATTCTATTGGATTATTATTAATTATTATATATTATAATAAATTATGTTCGTATAAAATCACAGTGTTTGTACTATGAAAAAATAAATAGGTAATATAGTTTTAATGCAATAGTGTGGCTGGTTTTTTTTGGATGAACAGAAATACAGAAGACAACTAACAAAAAAAAAAAAACTATCGAAATTAAATGGGATTTCGATTGATTTCAATATAAATGAGTGTACGAGTAAAACAAACTATACCTATATGGCTATATACGTATATATATATTATAATCAAAGTTCGGAGACCGAGATGAGAGTTGTTTATTATACGGTCTTCGGCAGTAGTGTTCGGGGCGTGACAAAGTCGTGGCTTCAATCAGTATTTTTTTTTCACGACGGTCCAGCCCCCGCGCCGACTGCAGCAGCGGCACGCGATTAATTTAAGTGCAGCATGGGATGTGTCTGGACGCGATTTATACTTTCCGTCTAGACAACAACTGCTGTGCAGTATCTGTAGGGACGGAATTCCGGAGACGCTCACGCGCGGAAACGCCGTAAATATGTGTCGAAAACGAAAACCGCAAATGCAATACACATTTTACGCATACAATAATAGGCTCTGCAATTTCGCAGGCGTCTGTCACACGTTGTATATACAACATCATATACCTAGGTATAAATAAACCGTTCGACGGTTTACATTAAAACCGTTTATTGCCGTACAAAGATTTCATCAAGTCTCCGGCCGCCACGGGACCTTGGATGGTCGCCCGAGTGCACAATGCACCGTATGCATAGTGACAGTAAATATTATAATATGCGAATGTGACTATAGTGTGTGTATGTGTAGTGAATAATGTGCATATGTGATGTGTGAATGTGAGTGTGTGCGCTCGAACGACCATAGGTCATGGACTTTTATTATTGCTATTTAGATACATATACTACTACTACATCGACCAAGCGTATTATTTCAACTTCCTATATATACCTACTTGATATTATATAGGAACAAAAACAAGCACGCGTGCTGTATATGTACCTACGTATATACACTTTTTTACTTTCAATAAACGCGACACGGTTATTTTTCTTTTTACAACTGGTGTCCGTCCGTCCGGCGATTAATCAAACAACATAATATTATAATGTAATAATGCGCTCCGAGAGCCATGTACTCGTATATATCATATTAGGGTGCTACAAGGGGATTCCTTCATCGTGAATCAGGCGTCATCTTCGAAAATATAAGGAGTTTTTAAATGAAAGAATAAAATATTACACTGAACCTTAAAAAACATGTAAAATAGTATAATATGGTGTTCAACTTAAAAATACCTTTAACTTCCTAAGATATCACTGGTTTCACGAAAAAATAATCATTCTGTTTACGGTGTATATAGTATACAGTTTAGGTATGATAAACCGAAAAGGACCTCCAAAATTCCGCCATAACTTATATATATGGAGGGTTGCAAATTATTATTTACTAAACCTGTAGCTGTATCATTATTGTTTTATGAATAAATATATATGATACTACCTATTCACTGTACTATTAGAATTTATTTGCAATCACATATACATGTTTAATATATATACATATGTTATTATTATTATATACACCAAGCGATGATTACCTTCTAATTTTGCTGCATATCCAAGCGTTGTACATAATATTAATATTACCTAGGTAATGATTATAATCCACCTTTACTGCAAAACAAATACACACAACATACCACTGGTGTTCACATTTATAACAAGAGCAGATAATAAGAAAAATTCAGATTCCCAAGTGCAAAATGTATTAGTTTAAAATTTTATGACGTACCATAATATGTATAAATATAAGATCGTTCGTAAGAGAGCGTTACTTTGCTCCCAGGATTAAACATAACTTCAAAAAATACTTAGCGGTTTTATAGTAATAGATTATATACCTAATAGGTTAAAATGCGTTTTTGATATTTTTGGTATTGGTGATATATTATGTAACATGAGATTTAAACATTGCAATAATAATAGTCTTAAACTTGGTGAAAAGTCACCTGCAGTGTATTTTATTTTAACTTTGTTTCGAGTTATGGAAAAAAAAGATTTAGGACATTATAGGTAAGTAGGTAACATTACGTAACTAGTCAAGCAAGTGGATTTTTTTAAAACTGTTCTTTCCTCGATAATAATATAATAAATAAGTAATTAATATCTTTATTATTGAACTACATAATAGGTTTAAACTTAAATAGTTTTCAATTTGGAGCATAACAGTTTTTATCCATATCTACATTCTAAGGGTATTCTACCCTTATGTATAAACTATAAACGAATGCGTTCGGTATATATTTTTAAGAGTATTTTTTTATCATCTGCAGAGCTTAACGAAATGCACTCTATCACACGTTATATCTAACAGATATAATAAATATTTGACAAATTCATAAGTGTCTTAACGAATTTCGGCGGACTGATTAAATAACCAACGATCTCAATTATTAACAATTATTTCTGTAATACAAGCAAGTATATTTATACTGTGTGCGATATACATTCTACACTGTTCTCACAGTTAAAATTAAAAATACCTACATAATAGAGAAATGCTCAAAATATACCACAGTACGTATGTACCTAAAACATCATGCTATAGTAAAATCACAGTCAGTGAGGAATGAGTACCGAGCTACAAAAACAATACTGAAACAGTATGGAACTAAAATCATTATAACAATGGAGAAAATTTCATAACTTTTAATATTTAATTTTATTATGTAAGTGATTTAATTTAAAAAAAAAAATTTTAATGTAAACCAATGTTACATTTGAAAGGAGCGTTAATAACCAACGACGAAATCTAAAAAAAAATACTATTATTATTACGCTTTATACCTACAACCTAATTGTAGAATGTGTAAAATGCCTAATCCTACCCCGAAGGATTTTATCAGTTTATCACTACTTTACATCTCTACGTTGTACAAGCGTATTATACTATGACCACTGATCTACAACAGCGCTCTGCAAATTTTCATACATAAGGTCGGTGTTATGATATTATAATAATAGCCGGTTGTCGAGCACAAGCCGTATACGTAAAAATATTATATTATATTGTGTGTGGCGGCGGAGGCGCACGTTGTGATAGTATTTTTAGGCGTCTGACGCCAACGCCTCATACTCGACCAGTGCGAACGGTATTAACTAATAAATAATAATAATAGTTATAAATTTATTATTATCAAACAGATATACGGATGGGGATTGGGGATCTAGCCTACAGTCCACAGCAGCCATCGGCAGTGTGCAACACATCATGACGCACGCGGTAGATCGCGTCAGTGGCAATGGGCAATGCATAGTAATTCTCCGCTCAGCTAAATATAGGTAAAACAATATTCTGTACCTCTACATAGTTACTAATAAGGTTTGAAAAGGGGTTAATGTCCATGTTCTCGTTTCCTCGTCCGAACCCTTTAATCTCGGCGAATATTGATCACCTTCGATCAGGCATAGCGAGTTGCGTACCGTCGCCATCCCGCGAGCCCGGCACGACATTATAATCGTTCTAAAAACAACCCAAAGCCGTAAAAAGTAATAGTTCAGAGAAGTTTTACGTACGCGCTCGCGCAGTGCAGTTATAAAAGACCTTTTTCCATAAATAGACACAGCCGGGACACCAGTCATCTCACGCGTTGTCATTTATTCGTACGCGCCACTCGACGCGGCTGTACCTACCACTGAGTATTACAATTATATACAACTTTTTTTTTGCGCAAATCATTTCGGCAAGTAGAAAATTCGAAAAGAAACGCACGCACCCGATACACGTGAGTCATAAGTAAGTATCTACTGAAGGACCATGGCTGCATGGAAATCAAACACATATCGAAGAGCTAACCCACTTGGTTTATTACAGTTTAAAATGCTTCTTTGTTCTGTGACATAATTATTACCATGTACGAAGAAATACTGTATTACAATTTACAAACGCAAAATTAAAATGGTTTTCAATAATTATTAATGGGTTTAATTTAAAAACTGTAGAAAAAATAATATTTTCATAATACTTATATACTTGGAACTTGATTTGAGGGGTCTATATATAGTTTTGAGGTCTTTCGCTCCCAAGTCCCACCCTATTTACACCAACGCCTTTACGTATATAATATTATACATTGTACTTCATGTCGGTGAAGTCCATCGTTTTCTACAGGACTTCGATTGTATGTATGGTTTTCGATTAGCCTAAGGGCTTAATATATTGTAGATAGAAGTTATAAAAAATCGTTTTAATAATTTATTTAAGAATTTTATTCCAAAATCTAAATCTGAATTAATTTTTTATATATAATATTAAATTAAATTGATTGTTAAAGAAAACTGTGTCATATTATATCATACAATACGGTATTTGATGATGTTGTCTTATTTTTAAAATGTGAATCAAAACACAATGACTTGTAACTAACTGATAGGGTGGTAGGTATATGTATATTATATGCATATTAAATTATTTAAATAACTGTTTCAAAAAATGTCTAAAGATAATTCTTTCTTAGTCTAAGAATAGGATTACAAAATATCACGGGAAGGTGTACTCCAGAGATACCCCTACGTCATCATACTTCCTAAAACAAATATGTTCCCAGTGCCGCAACTAGAGATAAAAGGGCCCAGGTGCGAGTCAAATTTTGGGGCCCCTATTTTAAACTTTTGTCTTACAAAATTGCATAGCATCAAAAGAGCAATTAGGGGTGGGCTATAAACTCTCTGGTAACAAAAAAACACAGAAAATAATAAAGACACATGGTTTCCCATCTCAAGAGGCTAAACATTTTTATTTTGGCTCTACAAAAAATGTCACTAACTGCAATAGAAAATAGAAAAAGGTACAAATATTTTTTTAATCATTTTAGGAAATTCTTTTTCCTAGCTTTAATATGAGCAAAATCATCAATTATTTTATCAATATTTAATTCTTTTGTTTTGTTCTTTTCAATATTCAGTACAGCTATGTGTGATAAACGTTCTTGGCCAATAGAATTTCTCAAGTAGTTTTTAATGAGTTTTAATTTTGAGAAAGAGCGTTCTGCAGAAGCTACAGTGACTGGTAATGTTAAAAATATAATGCATGCAGTCATTATGTCACTATAAACAGAACAAAGATCATTTTCTAAAAGAAAATCACCAAGATCTCTTATAGTCTTCAACTTCATATTTTTTAAATTTTCTTTAAGTGATAACAGTTGTCGAGGGAAATCAGAACTTATATCGTTTTGATAAAACTGAACAAAGTCATATGCAGTTTTTATCAATTCTGATTCTTCGGAATCTAATATCATTGAAGGAGTTAAAAAATCAAAATTATTGTGTACTGTCTTCATTCCTTCAAACCTTCCTTGTAATTGTGACAATGCAGTATCAATTATAGGCAAGAATACTGTCACCCGAAAGTTGTCTTCAGTTACATCAATTCTTCTATCCTCATCTACATGATTAATTTCATCAAAATGTTTTTTGGCAAACACTCGACGACGGCCTTTAGGTTGAGTTGATATTCCCCATTGTGAACACATCATTTTTGATGAAGCCACAATTTCATTATAATTTATTCTCAAACTTTTAATTGATGTGACACAATTTTCAAGTAACTCACAAGCTTGATGAAGAGTAGTATTTGGGGACTGTAATAATTTAGAAACAGAGTATAACGGTCTTAAAATATTTTCCCAAATTGTTAACAGTAAAATAAATTCAAAAGATTCAAT
Organism: Nasonovia ribisnigri; assembly: GCA_027563435.1. Classification (NCBI taxonomy): domain Eukaryota; kingdom Metazoa; phylum Arthropoda; class Insecta; order Hemiptera; family Aphididae; genus Nasonovia; species Nasonovia ribisnigri. The sequence goes on along the minus strand of JANEHU010000337.1, from coordinate 847 downwards.
TTTATTTTTTATCCCAATGCTTCTTGTTCTTTCTTCTGTTTTTTGACTGGTCAAGGAAATGTTAGTTAATGATTTTAAAACATCAATGTATCTATCTTTTAAAGCATAAACTGCATCATGTCTTGCCTCCCATCTAGTAACACACACTTTTTTTAAAACTTTCTTTTTTATTATGTTTGCTACATTCTCACCAAATGTTAAGGAAGCCCATCGTGGTCCACTTTTACTGAAAAAATTAAATATTTCTTGGACAGTATCAAAAAACGATGAAACTTTTGTTGTACTTCTTGCTACATCAGAGAGTACCAAATTAAGATTATGGGCATTGCAATGAATGTATGTAGCATTAGGAACAATATCCAAAATTCTTTTTTTTACTCCATTGTGTATTCCACTCATTACTGATGCCCCATCAAAACCCTGTCCACGACACTTATTTATATCAATACCAAACTTAATTAAAGTTTCGAGTATTAAATTGACATGGTCTTTAGCAGCATGTTCATGTAAAGCAAAAAAACCTAAAAATGATTCCTTAATATCTATTTTTTGTAGTGTGTAATTTAGACTAGTATATCTTATTATCACACTAACTTGATCCACTTTACAAATATCTTGAGTAGAATCAATAATAATTGCAAAACATGGTGCTTCTCTAATTTCTTGACAAATTATATTTTGTATATTTGTTGCTAATAAATCAATTACTTCATTTTGTATGCTCCAACTCAAATATTTGACCTTATTTTCTTCAACAGTTAAAAGCGTATTCAAAACTGGATCAAATTCAGCAAGAAGTCGTACTGTTCGTAAAAAATTACCTTCACACTCTTTTCCTCATTTTCCT